>CM046333.1:14932559-15189779 GCA_025403435.1 Artocarpus heterophyllus
TCCCTGGCCTCTGCTTACAGTTAAGAAGTTTCTGAAGCGCCCCTTGCCGTTTTGTTATGGCCTGGCCTCCAAACATGTCTTCAAGATTATCCAAGATTTGCTTCGCAGTCTCATAATCTTCATGTTGAGCCTGCAGCACGTTATTCAAGCTGACCATAACGTAGCAGCGGGCCTGATCATTTGCATCTTTCTAGCGATCATACGCTTGGAATTGCTCATTACTAGAATCTCCTATAGGCTCGGGAGGACAAGGGGTTGTCAGGACAAATTTCAGTTTCTCAAAGGAGAGGACGATATCTAGGTTCCGTTTCCAATCATTATAATTCTCTCCGGTTAATAGGTTTTTGTCAAGTATCGAAGATAAAGCGTTTTTAGACATTTTTAATCTACGATAAAGAATCATATACCAAACATGAGCAAACATATCATAATAATTTAATAAGTTAACATAATCATGTAAAAACATACAAATGTGTTTATGTGTCAAAACCTTGAAAATATCACAACCTTACAACGATAATTCCCAACTCAGAATTCAACAAGCTCTTAGGAGAGTCATGCCAAATTCAATCAGGAACACGGATCCCCTCCTGATTAATATATGCCATCTAGGACTCGTATGATCTAGCATATATTAATAATAATTTCTTTGGCCATTAATTTTCTTAACAGAGCTCCTAGGGAGGTTAATAATAAAATTAACGTGAGTGTTTAACCATCATTTCAATATTTTATCTATGATTTATTATCACCACCTAGGGGATGCAACCATAAATCATGCTAACATACCTTATCCTCTCAGAGATCCAATCTCGTATATGATAAAAATCCCGTCCTAGGGGTTAAGACCACCATGTTCTTCTTATGGACCAACGATGGAGGCCGTAGGTCCTCTCTTCAAAAACCTTCTCCTACTTAATCTTTTGAAATCAAGGTTTTATTTTAAGAACATGCATAAACAATTTTAATATGAGCGGTACTCCCTATTCTATACGACATGTTATCAATATACATGGCAAATCATATTATAATACAGATAAGCAAAGCAATCAAGCAAAGCTACAAACAAAATAATAACTGTAATATTATGGTTCCACCCTAGAGAATAGAAAACAAAGATTACAAGAGAATAATCAAAACATATTATCGTTTCTTCAATCCCATATGAATCGAATACTTCATATTTCTGGTCATATCCAAATTTAATGTCTCTCAGAATTGTCCCAAAAATAAAATTAAAACTGCACCTTTTTTGAAGAATTTTCCAGCTCTCTACCGGCAAGCAGATCTGGGTGATCGGCCTGCCGGTCATGACCCATCGGCCTACCGATAACGACTGATCGGCCTGTCGAACTGAAAGTTTGGCTTGCCACCAGAGCCTCCTGATTTTTTGCCCCGCTGTTGGCCTACCGAATCTCACGTTTAGCTTGCTAATCTGCAACCATCGGCCTGCCGAACTGGAAGGTTCGGCATGCCGATCGAGCAGAAATCACCTATTCCAGAAAATACAAATTTTAATGCAATTCATCAATTTTATTTTCAACAATTCAACACATAAAATTAGAGACTCAGGAAATACCTGGAAGCGCCATCATCAATCTTCTAGATCCGTATTCTCTGAATAATTATTTAATTACAAAATTCTTAGAAATTTAAAATTAAATAATAATTCCTAGATGGAGATGATAGTCCGCCATCTAATTACATGAAAAACCTAGATACATATTCTAACCTCTAAGGAACCATAACCGATATAAATTAATTAATTAATAAATAATTAAATAACCATTTAAGCAACCATAATTAATTAATGAATATTCACCACATAATCCATAACAACATATAAAATATATAGAAACCTAGAGTGTCAACAAGATCACAAAATTTGTACATATAGTATGATCACAAAATCGTAAATTTACGTAAAAAATCATGGCTCTGATACCAATTGTCGAAAAAATAGTACGCAACAGAATTTTAAAAATTTTATAACAGAGTATTTTCCAAAACACAAGTTTGACATGCTATATGCATAAATTAACCAGATTTTACTAACCTTTGAATGCTGAAGAACTCGCACAATCTGTGAAGAGAAGTAGCGTTCCAGAAGAGCTTCAACCAATTGGTCTTCTTTGCTATTCTCTATCCACGATCGGAGTGAGTATGGGCTCACACGTATAGCTCTTCCTAGGGGACTCTCCTTCCAACCAATTGAGAGAACCCAAAGCTAGTGTTTGTGATTTGTGAACAAGAGCTCTCAGGGAGTTTCAGATTCTCACTAGCAGATCATCTCTCTTAATCTCTTAATTGAACTAAATAACTTATGTGACTTACTCTCTATTTATAGAGGTTGGGTCTAGAATCAATCCTTATCAGATTAGGTCTCAAAAATTCGAATCAGAATCAAACTCAGATCAATATTTGATAAAATCCACGTGAAAATGTGTAATCTTATCCTTCGCACATCGGCAGGCCGAACTGCCTAATCGACAGACCGAACTTGCCCATCGACAGGCCAAACTTGAGGATCGACATGCCAAACTGTTGAAAAATATCTCAGCGAATCTTTTATTTTTCCACCCGAGATTCTACAAGATAAAATCTCAGTTTTAATTCAAATAACTCAATAGAGAAGTTATCTAATTAAAACAACTTTATCTAGGTAATCTATAGGAAAATAAATGAATTTCTAATAATTCTACAAGTTTATCTTGATCTAATTTATTCAAAAATTAAATCAACCGATAAACAGACAAGAATTATTCGATTCCAATAATTCAACAAGTTTATCTTGAATTAATTGTATCACAAAATTAATGCAACCGATAAACATATATGAATTATTTGATTCTTCTGAATTTCAACCAATCTAATAAATCTGACAAAAGTCACCAATTATTGAAAAAACACGCCGTATCGTTACAAGATATTATGAGCTAGCAAAGGGGACCAAATAGACCTATATAGTTCAAGCTCTCGATAAGTACGAAACCCAATATCCCAGATATATATTTCATAATTATCAACTCCAACGCTATTCCACTAAAGCTTGGAGCTACACTCTCAAACTACATAGAATTACGAAGTCCGTATAGCTAAGTCTCCATGACATATCATAGTGTATTGTATCCCCATAGGATTATCCATAATCGGCTTAAGGATAAGTTCTGTCTTACCTTTCTGATTATTTTTATCTTACGTTCTATTATCTCACCATCGAAAAACTTACCATCCAAGGACAGTATACCATTCGGTTACACCTATGTATCCAAATGGTTGAGCGTTCTAGTTTTTCAATTACAGGATAGCGCATATAAGAAGATATCACTACTCCTGATGAGGAGCTATGGATTCCATATCTATGAATAACAGGTCTACGCTACCAAGAGTCATGTCTCCAACGTACCAGCATGCATACCACTATTAAGATGTGGGTGTCACCCTTTGATACATCAAAAGACACAAGTCAAGACAACAGACCCACTATTTATCTCAGGATTAAAATACAATACAAATGATTGTCCAAAGTGAATCGATTTGTCGAGACAGAATTATTAATCCAAATCAATTCATTTTATGTCCCAATCCAACACATCGCCACTTTTGATAACGTGCCAACATTTCTTTTCACGGAGTCTACCTCCGATGGTCAAGATAAACCATCTCCCAATAGGGATAAAGACAACATAACAATCTTTACATAAATAAAGCGCTCAACTTTATTCCTTTAATTGCGGATCTTATAATTTAGACCGTCACCTTAAGAATCGTGTCTTCCGCATAATCTGTCCATCATATGCCCAATTCTTAAAGGTTTAGACCGACAGTCTCAGACTTTTGTTTGCTTAACATACATTCAACAAGTATGAACGTAAAGAGGACAAGATTTGGTATATAAATAATGAATAAATTCTTTATTGATAAAAATGTCTCCAAAAACTTATTACATTTTTACTCCTTATGGCATACATGTCTAACAGTTTGAAACTTACCTGGACTTAGCTCTAACGTTCTTTATTCTATTCCTGTCTCATTTCTTTTCCTTCCATTAGTCAGCTTCTGTGTCCTGATCATACGACAGCCGACTCATTAATTAACTTTCTTTTTATCAATCTACTCAATTAATAATAAAACGTAAACATTAAATATTTATTTCCTCTTAACTTAACTTGGTACCTTATCGGTTTACCCTTCTCTTTACTTAATTTTGTAACCAACCGGGTTACCTTTGTTCTTAAGTGTCCCTTAGTTAAACTTCCTATCTCACTAGTGGTTTCATTACTTAATGCATTATAAAACATTTTTTGTCTACAAACATTTTGCTAAATCTGAATGTTTGACTCTGTTCTAGCCGTTTTCTTAATAAGGACGATTTTACCCTTGGTGGGTTTTTCATTAATTTTCATAACTTATTACACCCATTACTTAATTTTACCATTTTATTTCTTACATGTTGCAGAAAATTTTCTACTAAAGAATGTTTCTTGACATCAGGCGTTTCGGGTTTGTTTTGGCCTTTTTTTATAAAATGACCATTTTGCCCCTAATGTTTTCTTTCGTTCTTTTCTTTGACTAAATTTTGAATCCTTTGGAACTTAGCATCCTTAATAACTCACTACCTACGACAGTGTAAGAATTCTACATTTCTTGGTGAAAAACCAATTTTCACACGATTTTACGATTTTGACCCAAAACATAAAAATATTTACATTTTTACCATCGGAATAAAAAATGATCACTTTATACCAAAACACTCAGTTTCTTGTAAGGATTAAAACTTACAAAAGCACCATGGTTGAATTCTAAACTTTTCATAATGTTTTCATTTCATGAAATTTTATGCCCAAAATATCGTAAAATTCTAACTTCTAAACTAGGTAGAATTTTAAGAAATTACTGATGCTATTCTAATAGTTTTGATGCGTTCTACAACTTTTGTGTTTTAACTTTCTTGAAATTCCAACATTTAAGGGGACTTTTTGGCTGATTTTTAAATCTGCTAAGAATACCTTTTTTCTTTGTAATTTAGTCCATTTTTGGAATTTCACCACTTTCTTTTTTCCATCATCATCACCATCAACATATAACATAAAATAACCATGCAATATTGTCCATTTACATGCCATAGGCCAAAATTATTTTATCAAACACATGGTATGCATGTAAATTTCAAATAAAAAGTTTGGAAATTTACCTAAACTTTGCTACCCTTCTTGCCCCTCCACTTGTGCAATTAAACTTGCTTAGATCCTTTTTTCATAATCCATGACAAAATTCTATCAAAAAACCATCTATAACTTTGAATAAAAATCACTAAAACCCTTAGAAAAAGTTTAGAAATTTACCTCCAAAATTGCAAAACTTGGCATCAAAACATTAGGGCTTGCCTTAAGCTTGATTTTGGAGGCTTGTATCCATCAAACTTTGGTAGAAAAGTTGCCCAAGGGGCTGCCGGGTCCATGGGGGAAAAAATAGAAAATTTTCTTTTCTTTCTTTCTTTCCTTCCTTTCACGTTTCACTCTCTCTTCTTTTCTTTTTTTCTTGCACGTTGGAGACATTTGGTCTCTTATATGATACATTAATTCACTTTTTTTCTTTTTTTTTTGTTTTGTTTTGTTTTCTTTTAGTTTTAAATAAAAAGGTGATGAGTCATCACCTTGATAATCAATTAGGCTACTTTGGGTGGCCAAATGTGATTGGGCCACATTTCATGATGTGGTGGTCCAATCAAAATGCAATGACTGTCCACCAAACTTTTTACATTGTCCAAGTTTATACTGATAGTATTTTTCCTATACTGTTGTAATTCTTTTTCATACAGTTCATGAGGTCCCATAACCTCCCATACTTATTTTCATCTATCACATAATGAAATTTCAATATTATCTAACTTTGTATAGTTTAAATTTATATTGACAGTATTTTTCTTATACTGTCGGTATATTTTTTATACTACTACAGAATTTCTTTTTCATCTATATTCTCTAAACAGTATTATTCCTATACTACTTTAACTTAAATAGTCTAATTTTTATACTGTATAACCTTAAACAATCTAATTCCTACACTGCATTACTTTTGCAGTGTAATTTTTATACTACATAACTTTATCAGTGTACTTTCTCACACTGCGTTGTTCTAATAGTGTATAATTTTTCTGTATTATTATATAGTATTTCTCCTTAAACTGTATTTTTATCTTAATATAATCCTTAAATTATTGTATTTTTAATGTATTAAAAATGCTCGGGTATTACACACACACACACACACACACATATATATATATAACTAACATATATACAAAAGTAAAATATAATAACACTAAAAATAACATATAAAACTTAAACTAACGTATAAAAACTAATAATATTAAAACTAAAACTAATACACTAATTAAAACTAATAACATTAAATAAACATAAAAACAATTTATCAGATCCTAATTATAACAATTCCATTCACAAATCCTAAATAAACAAACCTAATTACTAAATAAACAACCAAATTACAAACCCAACAATCTCAAATTACAACAATTCCATTCACAAATCTTAAATATAAAAACCTAATTACTAAATAAACAACCTAATTACAAACCCAATAATCTCATCTTACAAACTCAAATTACAAAAATTCCATTCGTAAGCCTAAATATAAAAACCTAACTACTATATAAATAACCTAATTATAAACCCAACAATCTCAAATTACATACTCAAATTCATCTCAATCTCCCATTAAAATAAGACATTTAGAATTCAGGCAATTAACAATAAACATTAAGAAAGCTACATTGTTACATAAAAAGAAAAATAAAAAAACCATTAGGCAAATGACAAAGGGGCTACGAACGACCGAAGGAGGTGGAAGGAGGCGACCAAGAGGTTCTTACATTGGCGAGAGTTGGCGACAGAGATGGCCGTAGATTGAGGCAAAGGAAGGCTAAGAGGGCAAAAGGAATTGGAGATTTAAGAGAAGGAGAGAGAGGTAGGGAGATTTGAAAGTCGATGGTGTTGAGAGATAGGTTTTGATTATTGAGTAGGGGGATGATTAAAGCATATTAGGCAACAGTTTTCCACAAAACCATTGTATAAAGTGAGGCATTAGATGATGGTTTTTAGGAAACTGTCATCTAATGGATGTGAATTTATTGCAAATAAATGCTAGTGTGACTTATGGTGATAGTTTCCCACGAAACTATCATAAGTCACGCCAACATTTATTTGTAGTAGTGCTGACATGTAGAATCCACTAATTTTATAAATGATTATTTATACAGAAAATAAAATAATAGAGTCTATGTGTCAGGCAGTGAATAAAGAAAGTATAAAAGAGAGTGAGAAAAAGATTGTAACACTCAGTTGAATCAAACATGAATGTCACTTTGTCAAAGCAAAGGTTAATTATGCAAGAATTAATAAATAGCAGTAAAATTGAAATTTGCATAATTTTATGGCCTTAAATCTTCTAAAAGATTTAAAAGAGAAAGAGTTATGCTATATTTGATAAGAGAGAGAAAAAAATAACTAATTACATTTAATTATAAAGGAAGAAATTACTTAATAGACCAGTGTATCATGTTATTTTTCTTATGTGGAACACTCACTCAATGAAATTTAATATTTACATACTTTGTCGTTGTCAATTTGTGTCACTTGTTTTTATAATTATGTTTCTCTTTTCTAATATGTATGGTACTAATTGTTAATTAAAATTTATTGTAATTCTTGTACCTAAATCTCTTGTATTAATTATGTAACTTAAAATAATTTTTTAAAAATTTTAACATAGTATTTTATATGTTTTGAACTGACAAATGCTATTTTATATAAATTTATTGATTGTTAACATAATATAATTATATATAGTTGCATTTAAATTTGTATTTGACAATAATATGTTCTTTTAATTGTTAAAAAAATACTTAAAAAACTATCTTTTTTATAAAAAAAAGTCTTTTTTTTTTTTACTTTCATGTGATTGTACCAAAATAAGCTAATTGTATAACAATTCACATAACTGCTCAAAAATCCTTATTATTAGTGTGATGTTGTGTCACTTATACTAAATTCATAATTTAGGGATTTTTTTGTTATTTTTTTGTAATTCAAGAGAAACATATGTTATGTTTTGAAGTTTATCGGGCATAATGTCACAAGAGCTATAGTTTTTGATGGGGATTTTCTATATAATTCTAGCAAAAAAAATCTCGTTGTATTGGACTTGCTTTTGCTGTGTATCATAATAGGATAACATGATGACGGTTCATAAGTCATAGCTCTAACTAAGTCATAATGGTGCTCCTACTTTAGAAGAATTGATTAATTTTAAAGAAAAAATTTAGGGACTAATTTTAGAGAGAAAAAATATTTAGAGACTTTCAATAAGACAAAAATAACACAACAACCATAACTACATTTAATTTAATAGTTTCGATCTAAATATTTAACAGATTTTTAATAAAAGAACTATTAATAAGGTATTTGAGTTCAAAGACAATTTATGGGACAAAATTAAGTATAAGGAGTAATTCTTTAGAGAAACAAGAAAACGGAGACTTCTTATGAATTTATCCCTTTCTAAAAGTAATTGAGTGCCCCTACAATTATATTTAGTGTTTGTTTGGGAGAGGATTGGAGCCATTTTATATAATTTGAACCTTTGTTGTTTAAATTTTCTAAGAGAAAATATTGTAACAAAAGTGGTTGAAACTATAAAAATATGGTTCGAACCGTTTTTTCTAAACAAGCTATAATTAATATACAATCTTGCTTAATTATTATCCTTGTCAGACTTTATGTAGATTCTAGTTGGATTCTATGTGTGGTTAGAGTACAAAAATCACTTAAACTGACATACAATTACTTCAGACTGCTTTTTTGATTCAAGAGAAAGAAAACCTAGACACTCTCGCTCAGTGTTATTAGATTTCTATAGCAACGTGGTTTGACTCCAGAGAAAGAAACCTAGACACTCCCCTTTAGTGATATTAGATTTCTTTGGCAATGTAGTTGGATTCAAAAGGAGAATGTAGTTAACTATTTCCATTGTAGCTACAAGGAAGGACTAAATTTACATGTCAGAAAGTACAAATTTGCAAATAAGATCTATTGTTAGGCATTCAAGGTTATTGGAATGTTGGATAATATAGAACTCTATTATTTATGTAACGATTCACATACTCATTTAGTATGATATTGCCTGCTATATACCCAAACCTACACAGTTTTACTCTTTGTTTTTATTTCAAAAAGGCTTCATGCCATTGGAATATGGTTCTTTACTAATGAACCACTACATATGACATTCTCAAGGTGATGTGAAATTGACAATATATCTTATCTTGGAACCTCTTGTCTCAAAGGATTGATTACTACCACAATCCAATAAGTATTTTTTATATATGAGATATTTATTATAACATCATAAATTAAAGATCTTTTATTATTAAAAGAACATATTACAACTCATTTCACCGCACTTCCATATCATTTTTTGAAGACTACGTCGAAAATTGGTCATAGAACTCGTTGTTTTTGACGTTTTTCCCCGGCAGTTTAAGTTTATTTACTTTCTATTATTGGTGTTAAATTTGGTATATTCTTTATTTGATGGCAAATTTGTAGCATCAAATATAACATATGCTAAATTTTGATATTTAATTGCCATTAGTTGGTTTTTCTACATTTTCATTTAATAATTACAACATTTGAATTTTTAGCTTATTTTAATATAAAAATTTTACTTGCATATCTTACAACGCTTAATTGTTGCGGTTGTTGTTGTATACAAATAGAATATAACATTTGAAAAGTATTATACATTAGAGCACACATAATAATAACATATTAAGTATATTAATTTCACAATTTTTGTAGTGCCAAATATAACTTTTGACTTTAGAATTTATATTGAAGATGATCTAACACAGGTGATTAGTCTTATGAGACTCATATTGCTAAATGACTTAAAATTAAAGAGCGACCAAATTTTTATTCTTTGAGGAGTTAGTATTCTCTAAACTTAGTAAGCGCTTTAAAATTCATAGGTCTATATATATCAACAAGATCAAAATTCATAAAACAATTTTTTAAAGAAATAGTGAGAGAGAATAATTGATAGACATTATTTATATATTTTAACTAAAAAGGCAACCACTAATTATCGATCCATCAAATTTTTCGCTCTAAAATATTATTAAATATAAAAATAAAGGAATGTATAGTACAAAAAAATTGTCTACTCCAAAGGAGTAACAAAAATTCAAAAAGACCCTTTTTATTGTTTTGGTATCCTATATTTAACATAAGATCATATATTGATACTCTCTTGTTTAGAAAATACTAAAAAGATACCATATAGTTTTAAAAAATATTATTAAGTTATCATGAGCATGTGTTTTGAGATGTAAATGTTCAACGTGCCCTTTAATTAATAAACCCCAAATTAATTTATGAAAACTGTCAAGGAAATAAAAAAAAATTAAAGGAACACACATATCTAGCTTTGTTTGAAGTGATTGGTTTTTTTAATATTATAATAGTTTTATGAAATTATTTTGGAATTTATTAATAAAGCATTAGTTGCATAATTTATGTCTTGAAAAACTTGCTTAGGACACCATAGTGAAGGGAAGGTTTTTTTTATATTTTTACATATAGAGTATCAATGTAATGTTTCATTAAACTACATTCTACAAAAAGATAAAAACCCAAATAAAAATTACATGAACCATTAAATAATGAAAAAAAAAAAACGACAAAGCGCCCATCATGAAGAAGAGAAAGCATATTGTCGTTGCTTCTATAATTCATGGCATTAAAGTGCGATAAAACTAGATATATCAAAACGCAATAATTTCTTTCATTCCATATCGATATACAATGTAGGTCTAAGTAGCTGCCTAGTTATATATTTATATACATATATTGCATTAAGAAACAACTAGCCACCAAGCTTGCATCCCAGCACACCATTCCGAGGGAGATTCTAAAAATTGGCCCCGTTTAGTTTCGTTCTTAGAATTTTAAAAATATTTTTACACGTTTTTTGAGGCAAAAATTTTAAAATCATTCTCAATATAATTCTTAAAAAATTTTAATTTTTTAAAACAAAAACATTTTCACTTATTTTAAAACAATACCATACGGCCGTATTGTTTTTGGAAATATGTTAAAAGTATTTTGCCTCTTTTAAAAGAGTTTATAGTCAAAGACATAAAATATAACCTGTAAAAAATATTTATATTAAATTTTAATAAAATATTATAAACTTTATTATAAAATTTTTATTTTTATTAAAAAATTAAAAATTATTTTTATTTATACAGACTTTTTTAAAAATATAGTTTTAAATTGTTAAAGGATGCTATTTTTCTACTAACTGAAAGCAAAAAAAAGCTCAGCCAAACAAACCTGCCGATCAGACGGACAATGTACATACACTGTTGAAAGACGAGGGTGAGAATAGGAAGAATGCCTGCACGTACGCTAGGGAACAAATTAATCAGAGTGGTGTTAATATCATGCAGAAAAGTGGGCTGAATGAGGAATCTTAGGCGCACACTTTCTTTAATATATTATAAAAATTCAGGCACACAGATTTCGTTGAAGTTTGTGCGAGTTTTGACATGACATAACGTGGATTAAAACGTAAGATATATTGTCAACCATTTATAATCCAGTCATACATATAATTTAGATAATATTAGATGGGTTTAAAAAAATGATTCAAACCATTAAATTTAAACTGTAATACAGTGTTTGATAAAGAGTGGTTTTTATTATTTTTTTAATTATTAACAATGTAAAGCTTTTATATGTAAAAACAATTTTAATTAATGGTTCTAACCGTCATATCATAGATAGTAGCCTAGACCACTTTCTCAGTTATAAACAGTAAAAAGCTCTCACATGCTACAATAACAATAAAAAATAAATCGCTATAATGTAAGATTCTCACATGTTACATTTAAAACTATTCTAATCAACAATTTTAACTGTCTGACGAAACACCCTAATAAAATTTTTATATGTTAAAGTACTGCCGTTCAAGCCCCATTCAAATCTAGAAGCTTGAACCACTTTTTCAAAAACACTATTAGTTTTCCTTATCTCGTGATGTGGCTTCAAAGAATCCTTTTTTTGTTTTGTAATTTTTTTTTTCACTACTGCAGGAAAAACAAGTGAAAGCCAATCAGAATGTTCTTATGATGTCGTGAAAATAAGCTGACCGTAAAATTATTTGATTAGGTCGGCCGTCTTGTATCAATCTTAGTGACGAATTAAACAAAGTGTCTATTGAGGAATTGCTCAGCAAAAGCATGACCCTTCTCCTCAAGGAACAAAATATGAGCTTTTACCACTTCTAGCAGCTAGCCACTAATCGGTGGTATTTAACAATAACGTACACGTGGTTTTATGTTTGGTAGGATATAATGGTTAGGAAAGTCTAATTGTCTTTTTAAGAGGAAAATTATTTGTTTGAAACGTTTGAAGCACTAATTTAATATGTAGTTAAAAAATGCACAGCTTGCAATAGTGGCTCAAAAGTTTGCATGGATTCCGCAGCATTCTAGAATGAATATGCAAACAAGTTAAAGTACGTAGAGATATTAACTCTATAGTAAATCAACTTTGGAACTTTTAACTAGAGTTTAGGGTTTAGTGTTTGGATGATTAAGCATAAATGTTTCGCCTCGCAAAAGAGCTTTCAATCAAACCTACAATATATGACTTCTAAAAAAACCTTTTAAAAACTTGTATTAGAGTCTAAATAAGACTTTATAAACTTTATTATACTAAAATTTTAAAATTATATTGACTCATTTAAATTCTTTTAAAAGTATGATTTTAAACATTCACTGCAAAATTATAACTTTTGCTTCTTTTTTTTTTGGCTCTGATCGCTAAAAATATAAGCAAAAACTCTATGGACCATATAAGTACTCAACAGTCCACAAAAAAACGTTTCAATTATGGCTGGCAGTAAACGTGCTCATGTCGTGTTTGTGTCTGCACGTTTACACATGACACGTTTAGGCCAAATACAAACACGACACGATTAATAATATGCCAGAAATGCAAACACGAACACGACCTACTTATGGTACGCGTAATACGGAACGACACGATTAACGCGATTACTAAGTGGGCTGTGACGGGTTGACATGATAACAACAAGCATATGACACGTTTATGACTCAGTTAACTAAAAATTAAAAAAAATTAAAAATTTTTAAAAAAAGCCAATGAAGAAAATTAATAAAAACACAATGTCTAATTAATACCAACCGACTACAAATATTTCAAATATTTTAATTTTTAAGTTTAAATGTGTTATAAACTGGCGGGTCGTGTAGTGCCGTGTCAACACGTTTACGGCCCGTTTAATTAAACGTGTTAAGGCGTGTTAGACGTGTTAGCACGAATCCAGCCCATTTATTTTCGTATTGTTCGTGTCAGCCCATTTATGGTCCAATAACTAAACGTGCGGTCTAAACCTGTTTATCTTATGTCATTTTTATATCATATTATCATACTGTGTTTGAAATTACAAGCGCTAGTTTCAATCCAATTTGCTTATCCTGGCCGCCCAAATAGTCAGGCATAATCTTTAAAATGATGTAAGCGTTTAAAATATAATAACAAAATCAATGTCTGCAATAGAAGACGGTTAAGATTAAGATTCATTGCACGTGTAATTAGTTAGTGTAATAAATCAGTCCGGGGGGGCTGGCTAACAAAGAGGTGACAAAGTCACCTACTTTGATTTTCTTGGTAGAAAATGACCTACTTTATTATTATTATTATTATTTATAGCCTTAATTAATGGTATAAATCACAAACAAAACAGTCAAGCATTAATTAAATGGTATAAATCACAAACAAAACAGTCATACTATGATTCTACTTCATTTTTCTTTTTGGAAAAAAAATATCAATGTCTATAACATATCGATTAAATTTCATATGAATATGCAAAATATTAAAAATAAACAAACTTCTAGCTGGGGAAGAGTTTAAAAATTAAAAAAAAAAAAAAAAAAGAAAAGTAAATGGCAGTGGCAAAAGCTAATTATAACCCGCGGCTTATAAATAAATAGGTGTACTAGGTGGGTATCTTGACCATTGTCATTGTTCATGGCAGAACGAAATGGCTTTGTTTGGGCTATTTACCTTCTTATATTATAACTTTTAAGTTTATTTTTAGGTTAATAGTTGAAAAGCACGAGCTTCGCATTAATGTATCAAGCATGTTAAAAAAATAAAAATAAAAGACAAAAAAAATGTTTTTAGAAAAAATGTTTTAGGTATTTAAAAAACGTTTCAAAAAACAAGGAAAAAAAGTTTTGGCTGGAAAATAAAAAAAAAGTTTTCCAAAAAAAGACGAAACATTTTGAGTTTCCAGCGTCTTGAGAGTACCATGCAGAACTTTTTGTCATTTTATATATATGTTAAAGATACATTTGATTTTTTATCCCATCATATATACTATACTTTCAGAATATATTTAATAATCAAATATATATCTTTTTGGCATCAATATTCAATTTTGACCGTAAAATACCCATGCCCTTGCATACGTGAAAGAAAAATGAAAAAAAAAATTGTCAAAAATATTAAAAATTTAAAAATCTTTGAAAAATGTTTATTCACTTTTCATCTTTTTCTTTTTACCGTGATTTTTATCTTTATATTTAAGGGACGTATTTTTAGGTCAAAATTGAGTGTTAGCCAGCAAAATATATAGATTTGTGTATTAAATTCAATTTGAAGGTGTATATATAAAAAGATGAAAAACCAAGAATATACTTTTTGGTTAAACCTAAATTACAGAGTATAAAAATACAAATAACCCTCTTTGTTTTATTCCCAACTTTGTTAGGGTCCTTTTGTGATTGTTTTAGGCTCTATAGTTAGATTATAATGCTTATTCTTGCTTTGGCTAACTTGTTTTATAATCTGCTTCTTAATGAAAAAATTTGAGGTGTATAACAAGAGTTGCTTCTTAAATAAACTAAATTCTGCTATGCTTGAAATTAGATTTCTACATTTGAAATAAATATAATGAAGGCTCTCGAAAAACTATTTTCACAAATATAGCGAAAGCGTGGTAATAGTGTAGAACGTATATAACAAAATTTTTTCAAAACTTTTGTAAAACACTTCATAGATCTTATTACTTTAACGCTTAAATAAATATATCAAACTTCGCTTGTCTGGATGAAGAGAGATGATTGATAAACACGTGATGCAAAGACGTTTTCTATAAACGAAACCATCGTCGTCCTCGCCTAGTTTTCAACACCAGATGGATGAACGGATGAGTATAGAAAGGAATAATGGTTTCTAATAATCACTCGACTCATTGTAGTCACCCCTTAATCTCAACGCATGAGAAAAATGGGTATTGGGATGAAGAACACTTCTTCTCTCTTTCTCTCTCTCTCTCTACACACCTTGGATAGAGTTTTCTCAATCTAACCAAGATTCTCAACTGTCTATTTTATAAATAGTGGAGCCCTTTATTTATAGAGAATGAGGGACTTATCTAATTTTGAAAGCTTCCTTTATTGTAATTTAAATATCAAATATTAAATTAAAATAAAAGAGAATATTTTCTCTTTCCATATAAGGCGCTACACACACATATACCATATCTGTATGTGGCACCAATTCAAGGAAGATAAGAGATCTGCTTATTACCCAATCTTATTTATTTTCAAAAGTAACTTTTTATATTTGAATTAAATCATATTCATTTAAAATTGAAAATTCTAAATATAGAAACTTAGTAAAGAAGCTTTGATGTACACAAAGGACTTTCCTTTTATGTCATAGGCGCTACACACACAATGGGATGCTCCCATTATATGCACCGTACATAGTGGAACCCACCCACTGTGTGTCTTCTAAAATTAATTAAATAATCTCACTATTTAATAATTATTTATTGAATAATCTTATTACAATTAATATATAATTAATTTATTTTGAGTGGTATTTAATTTAGAATTTCATAATTCTAAATTAATTATTTAAGCCAATAGTTCTACTTGTCCAAACAGTATTTACAAGGATGGCGGTGGACTCATGGACCCATAATTTCAAACTCCAATAAAACTAATATATTAATCAAACTTTTTAATTAATATATTATTTTTTTATTAATTCCAATGTAACTTCACTAAATACTTGAAATTGCATTATTGAAACTATAGATGTTTAGTGACTTATTTCTTAGAGTCGTCTATTTGATATAGTCATTACATATAAGTTAATCCTCCATAAATAATTTAGAATTAAAGTTAAGTAAAATCCATTAACCTCTCCAATGACTTTTTAATCCTTGAGTGCTATTGATTATCTTATGAATAATAAATTCATGAACTTAATCACGAATTGAGCACTCTTATTATTCAAGCTTCGAATAAATATTTAAGAGAATTATTTATCTACTTCTCATTAAAGAAGAATGAATTTCATCATATATATTAACATTCATGGCTACTCACTCTATTATGCCTCCAAAATATAAGGAACAGGATTAGATCCTCAAATCTACACCAAGTAAATTATAAGACATAAAACCATAAATAGGAATCTGCTAATAATTCAAGATTAAGATCATTTTATTTATGACCATCGATCGATGTGATATGTACTAATTATCTTTAACAGAAATTATCAGCTGTTCATATCACATCATGTCTCAATCCTATATAATCTCATTATATACAATGAACTTATTTAATGACTCACTACATTAACGGTTCGGATAAGACTATTCTATTCTTAATGGAAATGACCTGTATTAATAACACTCAATTAAAGATTCTATACTTTAATTTAATAACTAGTTTTAATAATTAATTACATGTTACTTACTATTTTAATTATCATTCTTAAATTTTATCCTCTAGTATATAACACTTATATACAATATTTAAGATCACATAGATAATTATGAAATTTTAATGATATTTATAAAGCATTCAAAAAACATACAATCATATATAATGAATAAATTTACTTTATTTATTTATAAATATGTCTTTTACAAAACATCCTATGCTTTAAAAACATTTATTCTAACTTCTAAATCTAATGGTTGGTTAAGCCTGTAACCACCTTAATTATTTATTTGTGCATTCATAAGATTGTAATTTCATAGGATATCGTATTGTACTAAAAACTCGATAAAAGAGTGGTTATCATAAATCTGTTTTAAATATTCGATCCAAGTATACCCAAATAAGCGTGTTTTTCAGATATACATATATGAATATACGGACAATTTCGTATAGTAATTTAAAATTAAAACAGGATACATATTTTTTGAATTCTAGTTATATGTCATAAAAATCCATATATAATTCTTGAATCTAATACCAAACTTAGCTGGAGGGTTCTTTAACCGTGTCCAATACTAAAATGAAAGCCCTGGGATGAACAGATATAAGAAGGAGAACATATTGGTAGAATAAAACAATACTCTAACGTCATTCTTTACTATTAATTTTCGTTAGGCTCACATTTTTTTCAAATTACGATTCAAATGTGACAGGCGGCTTAGAACAACACACTATTGCTATATTATTTTAAACCCTGCTATGTCATTTTCTATTGTGTTTTCTTTTTATAAAATTTGGACCAAATATGGTTAGAATACAAAATGTAATTTCAATTGTGTTTTCAAAATGCTTTAGAAATAATAACTGTACGGGAAATGGAATTGAAAAGAGTTCCATCAATTGATGATCAAGTGAGAATCAATTCGACATCAGGTAGCTGACAATACACAAAAGTAGAGAGGTCTAAATCAGAGAAATAATTGAGAAAGCATTGAAGGAGTGGAAGGCAATATTACCCTCAAGGGGAGGACTCTTAGGGTTATATATATATGCATATATATATATATATATATATTTTTTTTCATGGCTGAGGTTAAGGGGCACCGCAGTGAGTAATGGGTAGCTAGCTGGCTACATACGGTCTTTTCCAACATTTGGCCGCATATATAGAAAACCCATTTGCACATTTGCATTTATTTATGCAAGATAGGGACCAAATTTTGTGCCAATACCATCCAATTTCCAACTATATACTTGTGCATTCATGATCATGAGAATCAATATTGTTCACGCAACTTAATTTAATCCCTCATTATATATATTTTCTTTTTATTTTGTTCACAAAGAGAGAAAAAGAAAATTCTCTTAGTTTTGTCCCTTCTGCAATGTCCTTTGAGCTAGGTCAAGTTTGTACTTGCTTAGAAGTTGACATGTAACCGCTAAACATGTTCTATTTTGCCTTTGATTTCTATATATATGGAGGTTGAAATATGTGTTAAAAATAGTTTCATTTTTTCTGTATTTAATTTTTTTTCTTCCTTTTAAATGCTGATTTTTTTCATTTTCCGAAATTAAAAATCAAAGTAATTTATTCATTGGGAAAAAGTTTGATAGTAAAGGACAAGTAGAACGAAATTCTCGATAATGACATTGTCACATCATAACTAACCAACTCTTTTATTGAAGAAACTTTTAACATATTTTTATCTGACAATGAAAATATATTCTTCAAACCAACTCCATCTATAGACAGATATGTTTCTAGAACTTCTACAGGGATCAATATTCGAATCAGCTTTTTTTTTTTTGTTTTGTTTTGTTTTAGGCACGATAAGGGTAGAGAAGATGTATGATGTTATTTCAGCTCAAATTTTTTTGCTCTCTTTTTATATAGAGGTTGGATGCGCCAAATTATTCAGGTTCATCAATTAATCAGTACTACACATACGAATTCCCTTTTGCGTCGTGCATAGATTTATGAGTGCGTTGAAAAGTGTATAACTGGTTATTAATCCCTTTCTGAGTAGGGCAACCTTATAATGTATTCAATTGAAATTCTCATTTATTGATGTTCCCCCACATAGATGTATACATGCTATGTCTGCTTTGAATGCTTACGTGTGACATAAATTCCATTGTTTTTATTTTTTTAACGGCTACGTTTTTTATCGCCACGGTAATTGTTTCTTTTAAAAGTATTCTTATACCATCTCAAATTCCAATGCCAATATTGATATTATATATCATCAAAAAATATAAAAATAGCATATTTGATGTGTTATTTTATTTTGTGTTTATACTACATAATGTTATATGAAAAATTGTCATATTTACCTTTTGTTATGATTATTAAACCTTAAAACTTGTAAAAGTAATCTTTTAATATAAAAACAATTAAAAAATAAAAATGTTGCAGCTATTAAAGCAAAAAAGTCAATTTAGCAATCAATAAGAACCAAATACCCAATAAGTTTGGTATATAACAACTTTAGATTAAAAATGACATTGCATTGAAGAATA
Source organism: Artocarpus heterophyllus (assembly GCA_025403435.1). Lineage (NCBI taxonomy): Eukaryota > Viridiplantae > Streptophyta > Magnoliopsida > Rosales > Moraceae > Artocarpus > Artocarpus heterophyllus. The sequence continues at coordinate 14,951,938 of CM046333.1, forward strand.
TTTTGTATTGAAGATGTTCTTAAATTTATCTAGTTTGCAATTGTTGATGGATGATTTCGTACGAGGCCCCTCAGAAAGCCCAAGCCTAGCATTCTTGTCTTGTAGCGTCGATGGATGTGCTCCATAGACCCAAGCCATGCTTAGGGAACTCACATATGGGTCGTGGTTTGATAGCCCAATAAGTAGTCAAACGGGCCCATTTACTCTAGTTCAATTTGATTTTAAATCCTGCTTGGGGTTTTTAAAAATTAATTGAGATAAAATAAAAGGGTGATGGAGAAAAATAACAAAAAAAAAATCCTCTTTTTGCCTTATAAATAGCACAAAAAGCCTTTATTTTGTCTTAGAACAGTCCAATAAATAAAAATACCCATGCCTAAAAGTCCTTCCTATAATTAAAAGTGTTAAGAAAAACCTAGTCACAAAGCATCAGGTGTGCCTTCGGAGCACCCAATATGCACCTTGGAAGGCACGCCTTCGAAGGAGTTCTATTAACATCGATGTAGCCTTCACATGAAGTTGCAAGCTTACTGCTAGATGTTAGGAATTAGGCACCCCCTAATTATAGGTACTTCAAGAACGAATGATTGTAGAAAAAAAAAAAAAGAAGAAAAAGAACACCAAATTTTTATATAGGTTTATCTAAATTTGAGACTACGTCTTGTTTCTGCCATTATAGATTCCAGTATGATGAAGGAGATGAGTACATAATACAAGAGAAATTTCTATCATACACTCTCAATTTGTGTTTCTCAAATCTCTCTTCTACCTGCACCCTCTGTGGGAATTTTTTTCAACTCTCTCAGCAATAGAGTTCTCACACTCACAAATATATGCCTTACAACCCTAGCCATCTTTTCTCTATTTAAATACCCTCCAACTAAGGAGAAGTCCAACTAAAGTTGGGCACAACTTTAGTTTCTCAATTAGAACAGTTTTGGTAAACATATATGCTGGATTTTGACTCCCAAGAATCTTCTCAAGCTTTAACACTTCATCCTCCAAAGCTGACCTGATGAAGTGATAACGCAACTGTATATGCTTCGTCCTAGCATGAAATACATGATTTTTTGCCAATTGAATGGTGCTCTGACTATCACTATGTAGCACACTTCTTTCCTGCTTGTGACCCAGTTCTTCCAAAAACAACTGCAACCAAATCATCTCCTTGCTTGCTTCAGTCATTGCTACATACTTTGCTTCAGTTGTAGAGAGTGAAACTAACTTTTGTAGTTTCGAGACCCAACTAACTGCTGTGCCACCCAAAGTACAAACATAACCAGTAGTACTCTTTCTGTCATCAATGTCTCCAGCCATATCAGCATCTATATAACCTTGTAATCCCAAGTCTGATTTCTTGAAACACAGAGCTAAACCTGTAGTACCTATCAGATATCTAAAAATCCATTTCACTGCCTCCCTGTAACACCCGAGAATTTTTAATGCATTAAAAATGCATTAAGTTAAGGATTATATTAAGACAAAGTACAGTTTAATGAAAAATAATGTATAATAACATGAAAAATTATACAGTATTAGAGCAATGCAGTATAAGAATTGGATTGTATAGACCACAACTTTTTTTTTATATAAAAGTGCAGAAAAGAAAAGAAAAGAAAAAAAAAGAAAAATCAGAAAAAAAAATTTAGCTCTCTCTCTCTACTTTCTCTCTCTCTCTCCTCAAATCTCGTTCAAGATTCCAGCGTCCGTTTTCGACACCTCCCAGGCCAATGGAAAGCTCTCGACGAGCTGAGTCCAACGAGGTATCGTGCCGCCCAAAAAGCCGCCGGAGGAAGCCACACACGACGCCCAAAGTGGCAGAGGAACCCAAACTTTTCGACGAGATATCTTTGTCGTCCAATGTCCGATCGACGTGATTCTTGTTCCTACACGACCACCGTGATGGGAGGAACAAAACCCACCCTTGGTGGCAGCTCAACAATAGCCGGATTGCTCCGCCTGCCTACCACCACCATGCGCCGCTGCCACCGTGGAACTCCGCCTTGCCGGAGGATGTGGCCGACACCGCCCCTCCCAATGGATTCAGAGGATAAGGGGAATAAAACCTCTCAATCAATTGCATCGAAGGAGCCCGTTTCATCGGAGAACGGCCAATGCCGCCATCAACCGCCGCGGGAGCCTCCGTTTTTGCCCTTCCTAGCCACGTTTCCTCAAATGCTGGGTAGCAAAAGCCCTCAGCCAATTTCGGGTTTCCATTGCTGGAAAGCCATCATTGGGACCTCCATTTTTGCCATCAATGTCGAGCTCCGACCTACTATGTTAAAGGCAGAATTAGGCAAAATTGACACCTCCATTGGACTCAGAAGGGTCGATTTAGGGGGATAGACCCAAGTCCAGCTGCCAACGGACCCCGATTGACGCCGGTCAACAACGGTCAAAGTAGGTCAACGATTGGTCAACGACCAGTCAACGGCGACTTTGGATTTTTATGATCCGGACCTCCGATCGATGATCTGAGACAGCCACCTGACTCATTTCGATGCTCTGAACGCAATGGTGACCTCTGTTCGAGCTAATTCCACTATGGTAAAAATCATCTGGTACTGACTACACGCGGATCGAGGCGATTCAAGCTATAGTAACGGAGTCTAGAATGACATTTTCAAGAATGTATGATCTCCAAGAAGCATGCCTAGCTATTCATGGTCACTCGAGGAGCACTGCAGAGGATGCTTCGCATGTTGTAGATACAGCAAGGTACAACTGGACCTGCTTAGCTTGGAGTCCAAGTAAGTAGGAATCTTGCCTACAGTATGAACCGTTTTAAAATAAATTGTTTTAGATGCTTTCATAAAAATTTATAAAAATGTATTATCAGTGATGGTTACACTGTTTTATGTGAGAATGAGTTTTATAAGGTTACAAGGTTGACGAAAAATCCGTTAAGGGTAAAATCGTCATTATCAAGGAAACGGCTAGAACAGAGTCGAACACTCCAATTTAGCATAACGTTATTAGATGAAAAATGTTCCGTAATACGTTAAGTAATGAAATCGCCAGTAAGACGAGAGATTTAATAAGGGATGTTTAAGTAAACGAGAGGTAAACCGATGGGTTACGAAGTTAAAAGGAAAAGTAACCCCGGTGGGTTACAAAGCTAAGCGAAGGAAAGGTAAACCGATGGTTTATAAGGTTAAGTAAAGACAACGGTAAACAAAAGTATACTAGTCAAGTTAAAAAGAAAAAATGGTTAATGTTTACATTTTATTATCAATCGAGTGGATTGATAATAAAGAAAGTTAACTAATAAGTCGGTTGTCGTTTGATCAGGACACGGAGACCGACTAATGGAAGGAAAAGGAACGGAATAGAGAACACTAGAGCATAGTTCGGGTAAGTTTCAAATCTCACCTACAGCATGAAATAAATAATTTTTAAATGCTTATTTATATAATTTGCAAATGAGTTTGCAATTATTATGCAAGTTTCTTTTAAAGTATGTTTGCATATATTGTGCAAAAAGTTTTAAAGTTCAAGAAAAAGAATTGCAATGAATTTGCAAACGTTATGTTAAAGGTTTATCTGCATATTGATATGCATAACGTTTTTTAAAAGTTCAAGTTATGATTTTCAAAGTATTTAAAATATGTTTTGCATTATGACAATGCATGATGTTTTATAATTTAAGTTATAAGTTATATGATGCATTGGTTATGCAATAAGTTGCATTTGTTATGCAATAAGTTTTAGAATAAAAGTTATAATTTGCAAAATGTGATTTCATTATATGTTGCATTTGTTATGCAATAAGTGTTAGAATACAAGTTATGATTTGTAAAATGTGCTTGCATTTTATGATGTATTTGTTAAGCAATATGTTGCATTTGTTATGTAATAGGCTTTATAGTACAAGCTATGAATTGCAAGTGTGTTTGCATATGAGGTGATTGCATTTGGAATGCTCACTAAAGTTAATAAGAAGGTAATGTAAAGTTAAAAGGAAAGTGTCGTACCAGCCTCTTTGTTATGAGGTAATGAAAGTAAAATTAAAGTTTGACCTCCTAGATGTGAGGTACAAGACCTCAATGTTTGATAGTCTCAAGTCTTCCACAAAGGAAGCATCATGTTTATGATCTCATGATTAATGAGTTGGTACGAACACTAAAGTAAAGTAAGAAAAATGAAGATAGAAAGTTAAAGTAAGATAAGAAAAGTTAAAGAATGAAGATAGAAAGTTAAAGTAAGAAAAGAATGTTCATAAAATGCTCATAATTGAAGTTAATAATTAAGCATAAATGGAGTCATGCATTCTGATGTTGCTTGAATGCCTTTTTATGAAATATTTATATGTTATGTTATGGAAAACATTTAGAGAAATGTTTTATGATAAATATTTATGAAAAACATTTTCATGTTTTCAAGAAAAGGTTTATGAACGACGTTTTAAGAAAAACGTTCAAGAAATATTTTACGAAAAACGTTTGTGCAAAACGTTTCAGAAATGTTTTATAAAAAACGTTTATGAAAAACGTTTTTAGAAATGTTTATAGAAAACGTTCTTGAAGAATGTTTCAAGAGAAAGGTTTTTATGAGAAAAGTTTTAAAGCATGATTAAATGATTTGTGAGTTTATGTTTGAACTTACTGAGCGAAAGCTCATTAAAAGTTTCTTCATGCTGTAGGTAATTTGTGGGTGACCAGTAGGACCCGTTAGAAGAGCTGGGTGCTGCGGAGGACAGATGCAAAGATTTGGGTATGGATACCATCACCGTTTGCTTCCGCTATGTAAAGAAAAGGTTTTCCATTGTTTAATGTTGTGTTTGTGAAGTTTTAAGAAAATCAGAGTTCTAAGAATTGTATTCAAAGTTTTAAGATACAGTTTACGAACTATTTTATGTAATTATAAAGTAAAATTTTAAGCTATGATTTAATAAATGTTTCTTATTAAGTTTTAAGAAACGATTTGAAATGATATTAAGGGCAAGTGTTGAGCGAGGTCTCAACTTGAAATGCGACAGAGGTCGCATCAGTTTTCAAGAACGTTTAAAGAAAAAAAATTATTTCAGTATTTTTCTTACTAAGTAAGTAAGATTACTATTTATAAAAGATGTTTAAGAAAGTAAAGTGACTACCCGAAAAGGCGGGTCGTCGCAGGTGGTATCAGAGCAATATCCTATCATCCCATCTCGCGCTGTCATATGTCCGCTACACTATAGATCAAGTAAGTAAGTAAGTTAAGTTAAGTAGGAAGAAAAGTTTGAATTTAACGAATACGTGTTATTGTTAGGTGTAGCCTTGATATCGGCACACCCAGATGAGCAACGAGAAGGTAAGGGTCAAAGGATGAACGTGATGATATATGCTAGAATGTCCTCGCAAGTGGACAATAGTCGTCGTCTATTAACGATGTCAAGTCAACGATGACAAAACGTGGTCAATGATGGTCAACAGATGGCCGACAGCTCAAAATGAAGAAGATGAGCTTGTGACACGTTATGATGTTTTGGCCCACAATAGTGTTTCCGTATGAGCAAATCTTACTTTGTTGGAGTTATTCTGTATTGGCTGCACGTATAACGAGAAAAAGTGGATCAAGATAACAGAATAATGAAGGTCTAAAGTGATTTTCAGTGCTATATGGAATGAGAGTGCCTGAGAGCAGCTAGACGTTAGATGACTAACTATGTTATTTTATCGAGCTTAAGCACTCCTTCGTTGAGCTGAGACATACGAATGAGCTCTTAACTGCCTAGATGGGAAATATGATCAAGACAACGATGCCCAATCTGGCAGCGAAAACCTCAAAGATTGAAGGATGGAAGCTGGAAATTTATACGTTATGAGGAAAATTACAAGAAAATGAAATTTTAGAATGGATATAGACCAAAAATTATGGATTTTGTGGTTGGATGACCCTGATCTTTAGATAGAAATGATGAGATTAGAATGAAAATAAACCCTATTTTTGAGAATAGCATTCAAATGTAGAATGCTAAACCTTTAGATGAATGGAAACTGCACTCAAATGTTGAAAGATCAGAGTTGCACAGCAGAAGTGTGGTGTACAATTTAAAGAAATATGTCAATAATATGATGAAAATTATAGAAGTTCCAAGATGAAGGCTCAGTTTTAGTGAAACAGTAGTGATCAAGGAAGCATATTAAGAACATAAAAGAGGATAAGGGAGATGAACTACCTATAAAAGTTTTAATTTTCAAGGACAAAAATTGTTAAGGAGGGTAATTGTAACACCCGAGAATTTTTAATGCATTAAAAATGCATTAAGTTAAGGATTATATTAAGACAAAGTACAGTTTAATGAAAAATACTGTATAATAATATGGAAATTATATAGTATTAGAGCAATGCAGTATAAGAATTGGATTGTGTGGACCACAATTTTTTATATATAAAAGTGCAGAAAAGAAAATAAAAGAAAATAAAAATAAAAAAAATGGCTCTCTCTCTCTACTTTCTCTCTCTAGATTTTCTCTCTCTCTCCTTAAATCTCGTTCAAGATTTTGGCGTCTTTTTTTGACACCTCTTGTGCCAATGGAAAGCTCTCGACGAGTTGAGTCCAACGAGGTGTCATGCCGCCCAAAAAGCCACCGGAGGAAGCCACACGCACCACCCAAAGTGACGGAGGGAACCCAAAATTTTCGACAAGATATTTTTGTCGTCCGACGTCTGATTGACGTGATTCTTGTTCCTACACGACCATCATGATAAGAGGAACAAAACCCACCCTTAGTGGCAGCTCAACAATGGCCGGATTGCTCCGTCCACCTACCGTCACTGTGCGTTGCTGCCACAATGGAACTCTGCCTTGTCGGAGGAGGTGGCGGACACCGCCCCTCCAAATGGATTCAGAGGATCAAGGGGAATAAAACCCCTCGATCAATTGCACCGAAGGAGCCTGTTTTGTTGGAGAACGGCCAACGCTGCCATCAACCGCCGCAGAAGCCTTCATTTTTGCCCTTCCTAGCCACGTTTCTTCAAATTGGATGAGGGGAAATGCTCATAGGAGGATGGGTAGCAAAAGCCCTCAGCCAATTTCAGGTTTCCATTGCCGGAAAGCCATCATCGGAGCCTCCATTTTTGCCATCAATGTCGAGCTCTGACCTGCTATGTTAGAGGCAGAATTAGGCAAAATTGACACAGCCATTAGACTCAGAAGGATCGATTTAGGGGGGGTTAGGCCCGAGCCCAGCTGGCAACAGACCCCGATTAACGCCGGTCAACAGCGGTCAAAGGCGGTCAAAGTAGGTCAACGGTCGGTCAACGATGACTTTGGATTTTTGTGATCCGGACCTCCGATCGACGATCTGAGACCGCCTCCCGACTCGTTTTGATGCTCTGAACGCAATGGTGACCTTTGTTCGAGCTAATTCCACTCCGGTGAAAATCATCTGGTACTAATAGCACACAGATCGAGGTGATTCAAGCTACAGTAACGGAGTCTAAAATGACATTTTCAAGAATGTATGATCTCCAGGAAGCATTCCTAGCTATTCATGGTCGCTCGAGGAGCACTGCAAATGATGCTTCGCATGCTGTAGATACAGGAATGTACAACTGGACTTGCTTAGCTTGGAGTCCAAGTAAGTAGGAATCTTGCCTACAGTATGAACCATTTTAAAATAAATTGTTTTAGATACTTTTATAAAAATTTATAAAAATGCATTATCAGTGATGGTTACACTGTTTTATGTGAGCATGAGTTTTATAAGGTTACAAGGTTGACGAAAAATTTGTTAAGGCTAAAATCGTCATTATCAAGAAAACGGCTAGAACGTAGTCGAACACTCCAATTTAGCATAATGTTATTAGACAAAAAATGTTTCGTAATACGTTAAGTAATGAATCGCCAGTAAGACGGGAGATTTAATAAGGGATGTTTAAGTAAACGAGAGGTAAACCGATAGGTTACCAAGTTAAAAGGAAAAGTAACCCCGGTGGGTTACAAAGCTAAGCGAAGGAAAGGTAAATTGATGGTTTATAAGGTTAAGTAAAGACAACGGTAAACGAAAGTATACTAGTCAAGTTAAAAAGAAAAAATGGTTAATGTTTACATTTTATTATCAATCGAGTGGATTGATAATAAAGAAAGTTAACTAATAAGTCAGCTATCGTTTGATCAGGACACAGAGGCCAACTAATAGAAGGAAAAGGAATGGAATAGAGAACGCTAGAGCTTAGTTTGGGTAAGTTTCAAATCTCACCTACAACATTAAATAAATGATTTTTAAATGCTTATTTATATAATTTGTAAATGAGTTTGCAATTATTATGCAAGTTTCTTTTAAAGTATGTTTGCATTTATTGTGCAAAAAGTTTTAAAGTTCAAGAAAAAGAATTGCAATGAATTTGCAATTGTTATGTTAAAGGTTTATTTGCATATTGATATGCATAACATTTTTTAAAAGTTCAAGTTATGATTTCCAAAGTATTTAAAGTATGTTTTGCATTATGACAATGCATGATGTTTTATAATTTAAGTTATAAGTTATATAATGCATTGGTTATGCAATAAGTTGCATTTGTTGTGCAATAAGTTTTAGAATAAAAGTTATAATTTGCAAAATGTGATTTCATTATATGTTACATTTGTTATGCAATAAGTGTTAGAATACAAGTTATGATTTGCAAAATGTGTTTGCATTTTATGATGTATTTGTTAAGCAATATGTTGCATTTGTTATGCAATAGGTTTTATAGTACAAGCTATGAATTGTAAGTGTGTTTGCATATGAGGTGATTGCATTTGGAATGCTCACTAAAGTTAATAAGAAGGTTAAAGTTAAAAAGAAAGTATCGTACTAGGCACTTTGTTATGAGGTAATGAAAGTAAAATTAAAGTTTGACCTCCTAGATGTGAGGTACAAAACCTCAATGTTTGATGGTCTCAAGCCTTCCACAAGGGAAGTATCATGTTTTTGATCTCATGATTATTGAGTTGGTACGAACACTAAAGTAAAGTAAGAAAAATGAAGATAGAAAGTTAAAGTAAGAAAAGAATGTTCATAAAATGCTCATAATTGAAGTTAATAATTAAGCATAAATGGAGTCATGCATTCTGATGTTGCTTGAATGCCTTTTTATGAAATATTTATATGTTATGTTATGGAAAACATTCAGAGAAATGTTTTATGATAAATATTTATGAAAAACATTTTCATGTTTTCAAGAAAAGGTTTATGAACGACGTTTTAAGAAAAACGTTCAAGAAATGTTTTACGGAAAAAGTTTATGCAAAACGTTTCCGAAATGTTTTATAAAAAACGTTTATGAAAAATGTTTTCAGAAATGTTTATAGAAAACGTTCTTGAAGAATGTTTCAAGAGAAAGGTTTTTATGAGAAAAGTTTTAAAGCATGATTAAATGATTTGTGAGTTTCTGTTTGAACTTACTGAGCGAAAGCTCATTAAAAGTTTCTTCATGCTGTAGTAATTTGTGGGTGACCAGTAGGACCCTTTAGAAGAGCTGGTTGCTGCGGAGGGCAGATGCGAAGATTTAGGTATGGATGCCATCACTGTTTGCTTCTGCTACATAAAGAAAAGGTTTTCCATTGTTTAATGTTGTGTTTGTGAAGTTTTAAGAAAATCAGAGTTCTAAGAATTGTATTCAAAGTTTTAAGATACAGTTTACGAACTGTTTTATGTAATTATAAAGTAAAGTTTTAAGCTATGATTTAATAAATGTTTTCTATTAAGTTTTAAGAAACGATTTTAAATGATATTAAGGGCAAGTGTTGAGCAAGGTCTCAACTTGAAATGCGACAGAGGTCGCATCAGTTTTCAAGAACGTTTAAAGAAAAAAAATTATTTCAGTATTTTTCTTACTAAGTAAGATTACTATTTATAAAAGATGTTTAAGAAAGTAAAGTGACTGCCCGAAAAGGCGGGTCGTCGCACTCCCAATGCTGCTTGCATGGATTGTTCATGTGCCTACACACAACTCCCATGGCTTATGCAATGTCTGGTTTGGCATAAACCATGGCGTACATGAAACTGCCTATTGTGGAAGCATAAGGCACCTTGGCCATGTGGTCTCGCTCTTGCTCCATGGTCGATGATTGCTCCTTTGACAACTTGAAGTGACTAGCCAAAGGAGTACTCACAGGCTTCGTATTATTCATGTTGAATTTGTTAAGCATCTTTCAATATATTCTTCCTATGACAGTTTCAAACCACTATTGTTTCTTGTTATTCTCATTCCAAGGATTTGTTTTGCAGCACCCAAATCTTTCATTGCAAACTTCTTATACAACTCCTTCTTCAGTTTGTCAATCTCCTATTGGCATCCTCCTGCTATCAACATGTCATCAACATATAGCAACAATATAATAGAGAAGTCACCAAAGTTCTTTACATAACAACAGTGATATGCCTGACACCTTAAGAAACCACTGTTACATATAAAACTATCAAACTTCTTGTACCACTGCCTAGGAGCTTGTTTAAGGCCATACAAGCTCTTCTGAAGTTTGCACACCATGTTCTCCTTACCCTATACTTCGAAACCTTGTGGCTACTTCATGTAGATCTTTTCCTCCAAATCACCATAAAGAAAGGTTGTCTTAATATCCAACTGTTCTAAGAACAAGTCTTCGTTTGCCACTAGCGCAAGTATCATTCTAATCGTGGTTAGTTTCATCATCAGAGAAAAAATCTCATTGAAGTCAATGCCTTCTTTCTGTTGAAAGCCTTTTACCTCCAGCCTTGCCTTATACCGTTTGCTGCCATCAGATTCATCTTTTATCTGGTATACCCATTTGTTGTGCAAGGCCTTTTTGCCATTTGCTAACTCTCTAATTGCCATGTTTGATTAGACATTAAAGAATCCATCTCATCCTTCAAGGTTAACTCCCACTTGACCGAATCTTTAGCCTACATGGCTTCATCATAACTCTCTGGTTCACCTCTGTCAGTCAACAAAATATAATGCAACAAAGGGGAGTATCTCTGCGGCGGTCTGATATCCTACTAGATCTCTAGACTATAGTAGCAGGAGTGCTCTGGTTTCTTTTTAGAGCTTTATTTTCTTGATCTTCAACTTTTGGATTCTGCACTTCCACTTCAGGAAGATTCTTCAATGAAATCACCTCAGGCATCTTATCTTCGAAACCTGTACTTCTGGAGTCACTGCTATCTCTGTCCTTGTGTAGAACAGTCTCATTAAAGATCACATCCTTGCTCCTGATAATTTTCCAATTTTGGTCATCCTAGAAATGATAACCAAACTCAAGTCCACCATAGCCAACCAGAAAACATGTTTTAGATTTTGTATCAAGTTTACTTCTAGCAGTAGAATCAATATGAACATAGGAAACGCAACCAAATACTTTCAAATAAGAGAGGTCAATCTTTTTACTACTCCAAACTTCTTCTGGTAGCTTGAACTTCAACGGTGTTGATGGACTTATGTTGATCAGATGAACTGCAATGTTAATTGCCTTAGCCCAAAACGTCTTTGGTAGCCTAGCATGTAATCTTATACTTCTAGCACTCTCGTTTAGAGTTCTGTTCATCCTCTCAGCTACATCATTCTGTTGTGGTTTCCTTGGAATAGTTTTCTTTATCTTATTCCATTCTCAGCATAGTATCGCTTGAAATCATCATCTATATACTCTCCCCTATTATCAGACTGCAAGCACTTCACCTTTAAATCTGTCTCATTCTCCACCATAGCTCCCTATCCCTTGAAAGCATCAAAGACATCAGATTTGTTTTTTAGAAAGTAAACCCATACCTTCCTGCTTGAGTCATCAATAAATGTCACATAGTAATTTAAACCACCGAGAGAAGTAACCGTCGAAGGTCCCTACACATTAGTGTAAACTAACTCTAACTTTCTGGACTTAGGGTCTCTACCTATTGTTAAGAAACTAACTCTCTTCTGCTTGCCAAAGATACAACCTTCACACAAACTGTGATCAACAGTTTTCAATCCTGGCAATTTTCCATTAGAGTGAAGCACCTTCATTCCCTTCTCACTCATGTGCTTGAGTCTATGATGCCATAGCTTAGTATTAGTAGCAGAGTCAGCAACTGCTATGGTATCTCTGCAACTAGAGTTAACATAGAGAGTTCCAGGTTTATGTCCCTGAGCAACAGTCATGGCTCCCTTTGTGACTTTCTAACTCTCTACAATTGAAGGTCACATTATGTCCTTTATCATCAAGTTGCCCCACTGAAATCAAGTTACGCATCAATTTAGGTACATGTCTCACGTTATGAATCTTCCATACAGACCCATTAGGCATCCTCAAACTGACATCTCCAATCCCGACAATATCCAAAGGTTCACCATCAATAAGGTAAACTTTACCATGATTTTCGACAATATAATTCTCCAAGACATCACGATGTGTAATGGTGTGGAATAATGCTCTGAAGTCTATTACCCATAAATCAAGAGAATTGTCAACAGACAAGAGTAAGGCATCTTGTGCCTCTTCAGTGGCGGCGTTTGTGGTATCATTGTTCTTATCTTCGTTCTTCTTTGAAGCCTTGCAATTCTTTTTTAAGTAGCTAGTCTTTCCGCAATTCCAACACTCCAGATTCCTACCATTCCTCGACTTATTTATCCCATTCCTCGACTTACCCTTTTTGCCATTATCCTTGTTCGAACACCTCTTAGGTTTTCTACCTCTATTCTCAACATTAAGGGCTGAGTTTGACGTTGAAGCTTCATCAGAATCTTTTCTACGGACTTCTTCTACCAACATAGAATTTCTGACATCAACAAACTTTAGTTTTGCGTTCCTAATCGAATTGGTAATGGCCACCCTCATGGGTTCCCAACTATTCAGTAGCGAGGCCAAAAGGATTAGGGCATTGATCTCATCATCAAATTTAATCTCCACCGAGACCAATTGATTCAGAACGGTATTAAAATTATTCAGATGCTCTACCACCGAGGCACCTTCAGGCATTTTTAAATTAAAGAGCTTCTTCATGAGGTATATCTTGTTATTGGCTGAGAGCTTCTTATACATATCTGATAGAGCCTTCATCATCCCTGCTGTGGTCTTCTCCTTCGCTACGTTGTGGGCCACGTTCTTTGATAGAGTCAAACGGATCACACCCAATACCTGTCTGTTAAGGAGATTTCACTCCTCATCCTTCATGCCTTCGGGCTTATCTCCCAAGGGCAAGTGCAATTTTTTGCTAAAGAGGTAATTTTCCACTTGCATCCTCCAATAGAAAAAATCTGAACCATTAAATTTGGTGATACCGGTAGCCGACCCTTCTTCACCTTGTCATCGTTCTTGACTTGAACCTTCGCTTTGATACCAGTTGTTAGGAATTACGCACCCCCTAATTCTAGGAACTCCAAGAACGAATGATTGCAGAAAAACAAAAGAAGAAGAAAAAGAACACCAAATTTTTATACAGGTTCGTCCAAATTTGAGACTACGTCCTATTCTGCCACTACGGATTCCACTATGATAAAGGAGATAATTACTCAATACAAGAGAAATTTCTATCATACACTCTCAATTTGTGTTTCCTAAATCTCTCTTCTACCTACACCCTCTGTGGGAATTTTCTTCAACTCTCTCAGCATAGAGTTCTCACACTCACAAACATATGCCTTACAACCCTAGCCATCTTATCTTTATTTAAATACCCTCAAAAAGGAGTAAAAAATAGCGAGTATTGAGAAACCCTAGCAGTTGCATGTTTCCCTTTTGTGTTGTATCTTCAAATACTGATTCCTACCTTAAAAGGACACGCACATCAGAACCTTAGTGCCGTGGCGCCCGAAACCGACGTTGTGGCTCTCTCCTGCTGGAGCCATGGCGCCCAATCTTGGCTTTGCCGCGCTAGTTTGCTTCTCCCGCAGGCGCTGTGGAACCCAAACTTGGCGCTGTAGCACCCAGACACTGCCTTTCCTCTCCTTTTTCTTTGCTGAGTTTTTTGATTTGGCTCCACCTGCAACCTAGAGCCATCATACGTACAACCCTGTAGCCATTTCCTATGCAAATTTCTGAAAACGTGATATAATCATATGCCAGGTGTCTTAGACTGAGTAAACATGGTGAAACCTTGCGTAGGAAAAGGTATCATGGATATTAGGTCTCCAAAAATAATGAGCCTAACCCTGTCAAACTCTCTTAGGAGCTTTAGGAATAGAAAAAAGTTTAAGGATCAGCATGAAAACTGAAATTTGCCATAATTGCATACCATTTATGGCCAACCCCAAATTCAAACATAGAAAGTCCTTGATGCGGTTTGCGTCGAAGAGAATGGAGCGTTACATGTGCTGTCAGATCATAGAATTACAAATCCCAAAGCAAACCTCTAGATTTCACCAAACATGTCATGTCACACCCCAAAACTAGAGTGGTGACGTGGTGGTTTAATTAAGATAATTCATGAAGATTAAATTTAATCTCTGTTAATTAAGACTTTATTTCCTTGAACATTTTCGTAAAATTTTAAGAAAAGTAAACCACTTTCGTCAGTTTTTTAAAAGGCCAAGTAAGATAATATAAAATAAATAAATTAAATTAAAATTTGAACTAAGCAGAGGTAAACAGGATTATATGAAATAACAACAATATATTAAATTAAAACAAAACTCCATCAAATATCGTTCAACTTCCACCAGACCACATAGTAATGGAAAAAAATTAAAACGGAAAGAAAATAACATCCAAACTACATTCCAACAAAATAAATCATAGTGCATGAAAATAGTCTCCTTATTATATGCCTTGATGAAAACAAAGATAACCTCTACTCATGGACTCTGCGAGCAATCCAACAGCACTCTACTCCATTGTGTACTATTAACCTCCTTGGGGTGTGGGATTTAAAATAAAAACAAGTGAAAATTTGTGAGTAAAAGACTCGGTATGATTGGAAGTTCAAAACAATTAGTAATAATGCAATAGAAGTAGCAAGAATAGATTAAAATAAATTTAATTTGCAATAAGTAATCCTTTGAACAATAATGGAATTCACCAAACATTTCATATGATTTAACACAAAATCATAAATAATTACTTACTCTTTGTAGGCCTAGAAACACCACCAAAGTGGCTTGATTAGGGATTTAGGACCTGCCCCTTAAGTCGCCCATTGCACGTCCTAAACTCTGTAACATCATGCATTAAAACATAACCAATTGGGGAATCTCATGTCGGTTGGAATTTGAAAACTTTTCAAAACATTTTTATGTTACTCAATTAGCTTATCCCAAGATATCGATTATTTCTCAAAATTATTTTCTCTTTTAGAATATATTTTCAAAGCATTTGAAAATAACTTTAAAACATGGTTCAATTCATAAAACATTTAAGAATACATGGTCATGGCTAAAAGCTTAATTAATGTAGTTATGAAGGAAGGGTATAAAATTCTTCTCGACTCCTAGCAACGAAATGCTCCCACACCTTAACCTGCTTGGCTAAACATTAGCTCCATGGAGATAGCGACTAACCTTAAAAGTGAACTCGATTATTAATACTGATACTTAGCATAAAACTCATGAGTGTATTAATTGATGGTTTATAGTGTGCCATTAATCATTCTAAATTAATAAAAACAAGTCGTTCTTAAAATGCATTACCAATCATTACTAGTCAAAACAAGAAGTAAACACAATTTCAAGCAAAAGGGCCTCGGATGGCAGAAACAATAGCTTTTGGAGCAGTTCGGTCGACCGTGGTACACTACCCTCGATCGAACATGGCGACTTAGCATAGGTGCTCTGTTTTAAGCATCCAAACTCAAATCGAGTTCAAACTCTTTTGAATCAGTTTCAATGTAGTTAAAACACATCCTAAATATTTGAGCTTTATAAAACCAATTTTTCATACAAACAACTCAGTGTCACCATTTTTTTGCCAATTGCATATAAACTCCAAAAATAAGAAAAATGAGACAAACATGGCGTTAAATCTGATTTTTTTTAATCAAAGGCTAGAATTCCAGTTTTAATTATTCTACTACTTCAAATGAAACATGTTTTATGCCTGTAAAACTTCAAATCATGACATGCGATATATTTTCATCACTTATTTTTCAAAAATAAAGTTGTTCATAAAAATAAAATATTCAGACCTCAGAACACAAATTTAAGCAATTAATTCAATGATAAAAACTCATAAATGAAAGTTCATATCATTCAAAATGTTTCTAACCTTAGATTATTAAAGATTAAAGTCTGGAATGGTTGAATCTGCCTCTGTTTACGACTCAAGGGCTGGTTTTTTTTAATCCATGAAACTGACAATAAAAGAGAGAGAGAAAGAGAGGAGAAGAACGTGAAAGAGAGAGAGAATAAGTGAAAGAGTGCTCTAAAGGTTTGGATGTTGTCTGACTTTAAGCCAGAATTCCTGATGGTGGTTTTGGTTCAAGACTATGGCCTATTGCTGCTTTCTAGAATAGGGGTTTCAAGGTTTGTAAATTTTCATGTGATGTTAGAAGGTTGCCTTGGGATTTTAGCAAAACTCAGGTTTTCAAAACAATTGTTCAAAATAGTAGGAAGAAAATGTAATTGAAGTAAAATAATAAAATAATAATGCATGATTAGAAAATTAATTTTAAAATATTTAATAATGGAAGAAAATAAAATAAATAAAAAATAAGAAAGTGAAATTTTAGAAGTGATTAATTAGTAAATAGATTTTAATTTGGTATACTAATGACCATTTACACATTGACTTTTAATTAATTAAATTTGGAACATTACAGCTCTCCTTATCTTAGGGAATTTCGTTCTCAAAATTAGAGCTTACCTCAAAAATAGAACAAATGCAAATATAGCTTATGTATAGTCGGTTCCAACTCCCACATCACCTTGTCGATGCCATGGTGTTGCCACAACACTTTCGCCAACTATATGTCACAACGTAGCAAACAAGTCACTTTTTATCAATGATTCTCATTGACACATTCTTGTAGGTCGTGTTCTTTTGTATCGGCTCATCGTAATATGAAACGATCATGCTAAGGTCAGGCTGACACTTACGAAGCATCAACACGTGAAACATATTATGAACATGAGATAGCTCAGGAAGAAGATCGAGATGATAAAAAACTACACCGACTCGACAAGTAATCTTAAATGGTCCGATGTACCTCGGTGCAAGTTTCCCACTTACACCAAAACGTGTAATGCCTTTATGTAGAGAAACCCTAAAAAGGACAAAATCACCCTCCTCGATCTCTAGGGGTCGATGTCTCCTATCAGCATAAATTTTATGGCAACTTTGAGTTGCTCGTAACTGGTCTCATAGTATGGCAATCTTCTCATTGTTCTCGTTGTAACGACCCCCTTTTTCGGACGTCACAGATTTCGTTACATTCATACATTACACTACTTATTTGCACTTTAAATGCAAACATAGTTAAAGAAAACATAACCAAGATCCATACATACATTTTTTTTTAAACAACATTCATTAACTTAATCCATAATTTAATTTCACATTAATATTAATCATAAACTTGCTCCCACAGTTCGGCAGGCCGAACTTGGGACTTCTGTCAGGCCAGCAGAGGCTCTGCAAATCTAGGCTTAAAAACTTTCAAAGTTCAGCAAGCCGAAAAATGTGATCGGCAGGCCGAACATTCTTACATCAGCATGCCGACCAATGATGTTCGGCAGGCCGACAGAGCCAAAAACCTTTAGAAAACTTAATTTGTAAAATATATTCAACTTTCAAAATGCGGAAGATCAAATTCTTAAAATGATAAAATAAAATCTTAAAACATAGTTCTTGTATTCTTAAAACTTAACAAATAAATATGTCCAAAATGTAAAACTTGATTTAAATCATATAAACTTTCTTCTTGGCTTTCTTCCAGTTACAATTCATCGTACTTTGCTCACACGCCTTTCCATATCCTCCGCCTAGTCTATGATTTTCTTACCCTTATCTGCAACATGACATAAACTTGAATAAGCTAATGCTTAGTAAGTACATATATTTCTCACAATTTAAAAACATTTCATAAATATCATCATCATATCATATCATAATAGTGCATTAAGCACATTTTCATAGAAACATATCTTTCGTTACTTGACCATATTCAAATTTATTCCATTTTATCTTAAGGGCTCAAGTGTTGCACCATAATCATCATCGTAGGCGCGTCGTCATGAAAGGAGAAGGGTAGCTAATCCTAAACCAAACGTGACATCATAATATATTATAACATTGGTGTGCAACACTTATGTAGGTGATACATATATATACTTATTTATACTTTCATGCTTTGAAATATGCCATCATCATACATGCATAACTTTATGAACATTAAAATATTTCGTAAGAAAACTTTAAATGAAACCATCGTAAAATTCATCATAGAATAATTATTATTATGCACATAATTTCAAACCTTATAAAACATATCATGTTGCAGGTGAGAATGTACTTACCTTTATAGCTAGCTTACTTAACCTTATATATGTCGGTGACGACTGCCACGGTCTCGATGTGCTCGTTCCTTAGTGGGTTAATGCCATTTATTCATTTAAAGATACAAAATAAAAATTAATACTTATATTCATAGAATAATACATCCATTCCATAAAACATTACACATACATTCATTGCTTAAAACATAATTTATAACATGCCTTCATGACCATAATCACCAAAATTATCAATATCAATATATTTCTAACCTCCATGAATTAAAAACTTAATAACTCAACATTCACACATAAATTAAAACACCCAAATTGGCAGAGCAAAGATATCATATACACATATTACCATGATTTTTCTTTAATCATAAAGATTTCATACAGTCCAAAACTTTCATTAAAAGATGTGAACAAAATAACCTTTAATATACCGGCAGTGAGTTGCATGCATTTTCTAACAATTAGAATACATATATTTTAATTTTAAAACTCATACTAACATCTTATTATCATACATTTCAATATCATAAAATTATTTCATCATCAATAA
This sequence comes from Artocarpus heterophyllus, assembly GCA_025403435.1. Classification (NCBI taxonomy): domain Eukaryota; kingdom Viridiplantae; phylum Streptophyta; class Magnoliopsida; order Rosales; family Moraceae; genus Artocarpus; species Artocarpus heterophyllus. The sequence continues at coordinate 14,970,845 of CM046333.1, forward strand.
AATCATTTAAACATATAAAACATTACATAAAATGAAGGTCCAAAATTAACATTGTTAAAACAGTTTTCTTGGCCTAATCTCATAGAAATTTCATAACACATAATTCATTCATCAAAACGTTACCAAACTTTGCAGTCCATAACATAACATATACATGAATATTCTTGCTAAATTTCGTAGCAAACAAAAACACATTTTCTCCTTGAACAAAAATTACATTTTTCATGCATCATAGCCAAACAGCAACATTTTACTGTGAGTGGTAGATGATAGAAAATTCATAACTTATCATAGAAAAATCAAAACGACTTGGAACTTGGAAGAACATTGCATAACATATACATGGATAACATTTTAAAAATTCAGAGTAAACGGAATTTTGTAGAAAAAGATATGGTAGTCGTATGTCAAGAAAGATTTCATTTCAAAATTAAACCGAAAACGAACCCTTACCTCAAAACGATTCTTCTCAAATTCCTTCGAATTCGTCCAAAGAAAACTCAATATGTCTCAATTATTTGCAAGAGAATAGAGGAAAATACAAGGAAGAAATTCATGAAGAAGAGAGAGAGTGAGAGGGAAAACGAGAGAGAGATATAGAGAAAGAAAAGAACCTTTTTTTTTAATTAACGTAATGAGCATAACGTAAAAATTTTTGGAGTCAAAACTCTCTATTAAGTCAGAAATTTCTGACTCATCTAGACTAAATTTTCGTGGAGAAGGAGAAAAAATTAGGGAAAGTCAAAACCATTAGTCTTACTTACCATATCTTGCCTTCTAAAAAATAGGAAACCAATATCAATTTCATTCAATCAACGCCAAGTCAAACGTTTTATTTCCTTAAATGAGAAAATTAATTCATAATTATACTAATTAATCTCATTAAAACACCCAATCAACGTAATTATCTCAGCCATAAATTTGAAGAGATTTCTATTGACTGCTCGTCAACTATCATCGGCCTGCCGACTGCACAGTTTGGCCTGCCGATTCCATGAAGTCTGGCCTGCCGATGGTTTCCATCAGCCTGCCAATCATTAACAGGCTATTCGGCCTGCCGAACTTGAAGGTCCAGCCTACCGAACTGTCCTTAAAATGTAATATATCATATCATTCATAAATAAACATACATTGTAACTAACATGAACACTTGAGCACATCGATTCCATGCGATCGTCACCTGTCATAACACTTAGAATAAATAGTTAGTAACATTACGATCAAAAATCATAACATATAACATAAATTATTAATAAAATTTACTTAACGTCGTTACTAACTTAACATGATCCGTTACATCAAAATAGGTGGGTGTTACACTCGTGAATCTCATATGGTTTTGTGGTGATCTTATCCTCTGGTTATAACCAACAAATCGATTACCAACAAGGTCTTGGTGATCTTATCCTCTGGTTATAACCAACAAATCGATTACCAACAAGGTCTTCTATAAAGTGCCGCCAATGGTGTCATACCAATACTAGCTTAGTAATTATTGTTGTATACAACTCAGCCCAATGTAGGTGTTTCTTCTAGTTTCCACCAAAGTCTAGAATACAAGTGTAAAGTATATCCTTGAGAACCTAAATAACATCCTCAGACTGACCATCTATCTGAGGATGGAAAACTATGCTGGAGTTTAACTTTGTGCCCAAAGCTTCTTGAGGATCAAACCAGGTGTCTCTATCAGAAGTGATGAATAGCAAAACCCCATGTAACCTCACTATATGCTCTAGATATAGTTCTTTCAGAACTTTCCTCAAGTACGTAGCCCTAAACAATATAAAATGTACCGATTTCGCCAGTCTGTCTACTACGACCCAAATAGCATTATGCTTCTACTCAGTCCTCAACAATTCAATAAGAAAATCCATCATAATGTGCCCCTATTTCCACCCTAGAATAGGAAGCCGCTAAAGTTGACTAGCGGGCTTCTAGTTCTCGACTTTCACTCGAAGACACATCACACACTTGACAGCATAACTATAGACACCCTCTTCATACCTCTTCACTATTTGTCTCTTGAGATCACAATACATCTTGGTGCTGCTTAGATGAACAACAAAATGAGACTTGTGCACTTTTTTAAGAATGAATTTTGCCACTTCTTCCACTTTTGGTACCATTAAATAGCCCTTGAAATATGAAGATCTATCTGTGTGCACATTCCATTCATTACTTTTTTCCCAATTTTGAACCTAAGTCAAAATCCCCTAATGATGCTAATCTCGTCACTAATTCTGTTTCACATACTAAACAAGTGATAAAATAGATGTTATATTATAGACCATAGCCTGACTGTTGTCCTTATAGTACTAAAGCCTATACTCACTAACCATAGCATCTTTTCGCCCATGTTCCAATGCTGAACAGTCGAGGATTCTTGAAGACTTTCAACTAAGTGCATCTTTCATGAAGTTTTTCTTAATGGGATATACTACAACATAAAGTCATCATCTTCCATGAATTATATCCATCTCTGGTGTCTCAAATTCAATTCCTGTTAAGTAAACATATACCTTAAACTCTTGTGATCGGAGAAAACCTAAAATATACCTTAAACTCTTGTGATCGGAGAAAACCTAAAATATTGTACCATAAAGATAACACCTCCAAATCTTTAATGCATAAATGACTACTGCAAGCTCCAAGTCATGACTGGGATAATTCTGCTCATGAGACTTCAATCGTCGCAACCCATAAGTTACAACTTGTCTGTACGGCATCAATATACACCCTAGTTCGTGTCTTGACACATCCTTATAGACCTTATATGGCTCGTCGCTATTTGGTATAATCAACACTAGAGTAGTAGACAACTGAGTCTTTAATTCTTGGAATTCATGCTTATACTCATTGTCCCTTCAAACCGAACCACTTTCTTGGTCAACTGTGTTAATGGAGCTGTCATTTTAGAGAAATCTTGTACAAACCATCTATAATATCCAATAAGTCCCAAGAAACTGCTAATTTTTGCCATACTATTTGATCATTCCTACTACAATACTATCTCAATTTTAGAAAGATCCACCAAAATAACTTAACCCAAGACAACGTGTCCTAGAAACTTAGCCTCAATTAACCAAAACTCATACTTCTCTTTCTTTGCATACAGCTGGTGTTCTCAAGAGTCTAACAGAATGATTCTTAAGTGTTGCTCGTGCTCCTCCCATAACTTAGAATAAACCAATATGTCACTGATAAAAACAATCATGAACAAATCCAAAAAAAAAAGGTCGAAAGATCTTATTCATTAAGTCTATGAAGTCTACAGGAGCATTTTTCAACCCAAATGGCATCACCAGAAAATCAAAGTGCCTATACCATATTCTAAAGGTTGTCTTAGGAATGCCCTTTTCCTTAACCTTGAGTTGACGGTATCCCAAATGTATATCTATCTTGGAGAAATACCATAAAGCTCCCAACTTGTTGAACAACTCATCAATTCTTAGTAGCAGATACTTGTTCTTCACAGTTTCCTAATTTAGCTATTAGTAATCCATTGTGTTTCTTGGCGAACAACACAAGTGCGCCCCACAGTGATATACTAGTCTTGATGTACCCCTTGTGAGCAAGTTCTTCAAGCTATTTCTTCAATTCATTCATCTTTGTCGATGCCATATGGTATGGTGCAATGGAGATTAAAGCGGTTCTAGGAAGTAACTCAATATTGACTTTATCTCTCGATTCACTTATAATTGGGGTAATTCGTTAGGAAATACATCCTCAAACTCACCAACCACTGAAAGCAGTTCTAATTGATTATATAAGACTCATATTTTAACGTAGAAAGAAATGCATAACAAGCTAGTTCCTTCGTCCACCGACATGTGGCTTAATCGATCAATCATAATCTAATCAACACCACTCTTGAAAGTGAGAAGTGTTTGTTTACCAGTCACTAAGGTTACCCTCCTCCAGTGACAGTCAACAACTGCACCATAACTATAGAACCAATCCTACTTTTTACCCTAGCCTTATATCATAAGCGAAATAAAGTCCTAATAGTCTTAATTTATTGTTATTCTACATTAGTGGAGAGAGGAATCAAAACAAACTTATAAGATTTTGTTAAAATAAATTAGTTTATATTAATGAAATTTATTTGGTATGTATGCAATAATTAGTAATAAAATAATACACATATGGGACAATCCCTCTTAAATATGAGACATACTCTTGAAATAAAACATAAACTTAAACAATATTTGCATTTTATTTTAAACCATGATTCTGAAACAACCTTTGAGGACGATCTGTAAGGAGTCAGAATCTTTTGAGAGATCAATCATTTAGTCTATTTTATGGTGTCTATGGCTTCAATTTCTTAGGACTAGCAATAAGCTAGTTGCGGGTGTAATAAGACTGTGAAAATACATTTTTTATGGCTAAGTATCATCATTTTGTATTATTTCTCATTAAATCTCTTAATTATAGCATTTGTATGTTAGTTAGTGTGCTTTTGTTTTTAATGTGTTTTTATGTTTAATAATATCTTTAGTAATTTCAAGAATCATTTCTCTATGTTTTATAATTGTTTAGTTTGTACATAATCAAAACAGTAAAAATAATATTTTACGATTTATTTTAAGCCTTAAAATATTTGTAAATAAGTTTTTAGTCTGTAAATATGTTTTATTATATTTTTAATAATTTTTAAAAATATTTTGAGTCTTAAATAATATATCTGCTAAGGTTTATTAATTTAAAAGTTTTTATTTATTTTTAGTACGTTTTGTGTTTTTTATTATAAAATAAATATTTTTAATTATTGTAAAAATAATGTTTGTAAAATAATTAATTTTAGTTTGTTTTATTTTATTTTAGATTTGAAATCTGCAAGAAAAAGGCGTGAAAATGGACAAAAACAGACCTCAAATGCATGAAAAATAAAAATAAAAAAGGTGTAAACAAAAAGATTGCCACATGGCGACATCTAAGCCGCCGGATCAAACCGCCCAAGAGATCAAAGCCGTCCACGTGTCCCCCTCCCCAGCGGAATCGAGTGCGCATCCTTTCTCCTCCCTCAGATCAACTTACTAGTCAACGAATCCAACGGTCAGCTATACCTCCTTCCAGCGCCCTAATCTTATGTGTCCGCCCAGTCAAAGCCTGCCTAATTGATGGCCATTTTTCGTCTTGTATTTGTGCATGCAACATTTGATTACAAAGAAAAATTAGCCTTCTCAAGCTGATTCATCCGAGAAAGAAAAGAAAATAAATAAGAAAAAAAAGTTACAATATCATATTCAAATCTGATTATTACAAAAATAGGCAGCTAATTATATTCAAAAAAATTCTAAATCACTCAAATTGCATCCTAGTCATTTATTACGTTATGTTTCCAAGATGCTAAGTTATGATCTGTGCTTAGACAAATCTTACCATACAAGTCAAAAAACATAATGTCATAAATAGGAGTCTAATAAATACTCAGGATTAAGACTGTCAAATATATGATCATCATAATGATAAATTTGAATACTCTATTTGTAACGTATGATTATTAGAGATTTATAATTTATCTGGTCCAGTCCTATATAATCTCATTATATAAAGTACCTCCAATCCAATGTCTCTACATTAATAGCCCGGATAATGACTATTTCATTTTAAATGAGATTGGATCATACTTTTAATATTTAATTAAAGATTCTAAACTTTAATTAATTATTACGGACTATTTAGATTATTATCTATAAATTTTATCCCTAAGCAAATAACACTTATATGCTAAATTTATAGTCACATAAATAATCATGGAATTTTCTTGATGTTTATAAATGTATTCATAATACATATAAGCAACCAAAATAATAATAAATGTCACTTTATTTATTTATTAACAATATATACAATCTCACAGCCTTTAGAGCACCAAACCCAACAGTTTCAACATTTGAGCATTAAAAAATTTTGCTCTAGAAATACTAATGCCTAGAGGTGTACTAAGGGCAATGTGCATAAGCTTCCCACATTTCCATCGCCATCGCATCCCTACGAGCATTCATGTTGCCGTTATCCCCTCTATTTTCAATCAATGGGTTTGATACATCAATCCCATCATCATCTTACACCCCATCTTCTTCGTTGACATTTTCACCTTCTATCTCCGCCACTAGTATTGCGTCATCATAGCACTACTCTAGGATCTCATCATTACTTTGCCACATGCATACGAAGTTGTGAATGATAACGCAAGTAATTGGGATCAATATTTGTTTGTCGTATAAAAAGGGCTTCATGCTCTTTAAAATTAGGAATCTTGCCTTCCACACACCAAATATTCTCTCAATGCAGTTGCGAAGAGAGGAGTAGGACAGGTGAAAACAAAAGAAATTACCGCTAAAAAATCATCTAAATACTCTGGCTCACAACAAACGGCCCTAGTTTTAGGATCCTAACCAAGGCCACTTGCGTTCATGAGGACGAAATATAGATGAAAAATCTTTCTCAGTCGATTCCTCTTTTGTTTACAACGTTTGCCAGAAACACTTGGACAAGAAATTTCCCCCGCCATCAGTCCCAATCAACTGCTGAAAAATGTCATCCAAGAGCGGTTGTTTGATGGTCCACCAACCGTAATAAAAAAGTCCTCTCATTTTGTTTGCTCTAATTAACGATTGCCTCATCATCGTTCCTTTTCTTACCCATCTTCTCCATTTCCACAATGACATGGACTAGTCCGCAACAACCAATGCATATATGCAAGTTATACACGAAAACAACGTGATACAAAGTTAATAAGTATTGAGACAAAAATCTGGCTCAAAACTATTGCTTCTTCCATTTCACACTAGGAGCATAAGAATTGTGGATTGGCACTTAAGATGTCGACAGCAATACTACAAACGGCAAATAAAATAGAAAAGTCCTGTGCATCGTCAACCGAGAGCACACTGGCATCATAAGTGCGACAATCCACAACAATAACACTTCAACCAACATGAGGAAGCAAAATTAATTTCATCATAGCCAGCCCTTTCTCTAAGATCATAATGTAGTACCGACAAACTTATTAAGTTCAATTTCTCTAGTAACCAAAACAAAGAAGAAAGAAATTGATCAGCCACATATGGAAATAAGTCAAAGGATTTGGAATAAACAGATAAAATTTCCTAAACACACATTTCACAGATCACAAATGACAATAGACAAACATTTGAAAATGTTTTCAGAAACATTCTTCTTCATAGATCAAAAATAACAAGCTGAAAAAGGTTTTCAAACTCCTAGCACTTCCTCCAATTGCAAAAGAAAAACATGTGCATAACCAGCTGATACTAATACGAAGATAGCACGTTTAAAATTTAAGAGCCATTGCTGTCGCATTTTTAAAATTTATAATTAAGTCATTTGCACTTCATTCATCGATCATGTCTAGATAAAATTGATGCTTCAAAAGACGTGTAGAAAGGTAGATAGGACTAGACAAAGAAAAGTGAAAAGTGAGGTCCTATTGATAGAATTTGCGAAGGCAGGATATACTCCAAGATGTTGGAGTTGTTGGACAGTTATATGTTGTCTTATTTAGCATATTTACAAGTACAACAAAAGATAAGGATTTAGGAAAATCACAATCTGTTCTCCAATGCCCCGTTTCATCATTGAGAAAATCGTCAGACCATTACAATTAGAGGAAATATTTAGAAAAAATTATTAGGATAAGGAATCTAGTAGATAGGGCCATACACAATCAAAGAATACCCCTAATAACCAAATGCTTGTGTTTTTAAAATTTTTAAGCTAAGTCTCCTTCCATATTATCATGTACAAGAATATCAATTGGGACATTTTGTCAAGACTTATAACAACAACAGCTATTTAACCAAACTTAAAAATAATAACATAATATTAATGATTGTTTTCTAAGAGTTTCATGCTTTGAAATTCATTGCATAATATTTATTATTGATGTCAATGAAGATGTAACAATACATATTAACTGTCATTCATCTATTTCTCAATTGAAAATTTTATCAGAGTATAAATAATTCATCAAGGTTATCATAGTCACAAGTGTTTTGTATCAAATGATTTAGGGAGGTGAAAAAAATATAGCTCCAAATCATGAAGCTCCACATTGCAAATTTTAAGGAAGAGATAACACAAATTTTATCTTTGGACTATCAATAGCAAATGGTAACTCATCACTGAAGCTGAGAAAAATAACTCAAGACAGGAGTAAGTAATTTCAAGGAAGCACTAATAAGCATCAACTAGACTCTCATACAACAGATTTGAGACTTGACCAAAAGAAGAAATATCTTGGTTCCGACTGGTCAGTGAAGAACCAATTATAAAATATGTTGATTTTAATTAAGTTTTTCAATCCTTATGAACTGATCAGTAAGAGGCAATAATCATCATTACTGGGACATAAATGTTAAGCTATTAGAACAATCTAAAGGCAAGCAAATTCAAGGCATAATGCTAAATCAAAGAATAGCAAAGCAACAGCAGAGAAGTTTCCATCTTCTGGATTATATAGGATGGGATTCTTCCACGATCCTAGATTAATATCAATGTTAACATTTCAGAAAATAATAAAAACAACTTCCTCAGAAACACTAGTAATGTAATGTAATTTCCAACTATCTTACCAAAAAATAACCAAGATGTTTAAAAGTAAAACCGCAGAAGAAAAGAACAAATCACAACTCACAGTCAATTAAGACATGATCAACAAGTAATACAGAATCTTTGAAAAAAAAATTCCGAGCAAAAAGATGATGTTTTTAGAAGTAAAACCGCAAAAGAAAAGAACAAATCACAACTCATAGTCAGTTAAGACATGATCAACAAGTAATAGAGAATCTCTGCAATAACCTGAATCACACGAACGCAAGTTCATGGGAAAAAAATTCCGAGCAAAAAGATGACGTTTTTAGAACTAAAACCGTAGAAGAAAGGAACAAATCACAAATCATAGTCAGTTAAGACATGATTAACAAGTAATAGAGAATCTTTGCAATCAGGAGAATCATGCGAAGGGAGGTTCATGGCAAAAAAGAAAAAAATTTAACCCATATTTGGGAAAAAGGTCATTGATCAACGACAGAAAACAGAGGGAGAGGCGAACATGCACTGGGGCGGAGACGACAAGGTGTACCAACGACTGGGCGACATGCACAGGGGCGGCGAAGCTAGGTTGAAGGCAAAAAAAAAAAAATTGAGCAAACATTTTAGAAACAAAAAGGATTTCAGCCTAAATAACTTACCGTGTTTGAGACCACCGACGATTGGGTAGGCTGAGGCAAAACTCAAGCAACTCGCGAGGACACTGGTCGCCTGCTCCAACACCGACAACAATAACACCTCAACAATGGCCGGTGGGACATATATGGTCGATGCTGGGCCAATCTACATTGGCAAAAAAGACTGAGCGAGTTGAGGGCACAAGCTCTCACCACCGGGAACAATGGTCGCTATTTTGACAGAAACAGAGCTAAGGAGAGAGAGAGATATTGCAGAGCAATAATGGTGGTTTTCCAGCAAAGGAGAGAAAAAATGGGATCAAGATACCAGTACTCATTTCATAGTTGGGAGATTATTGCAGAGCAGTAAAACCCTCAACGGTAAAAAAAAATCTTGGGCAAAAAGAGTGCAAAAGAATCTCTGCAACAGGGAGAATCATGCGAACAGGAAGGAGAATCGTTACTATAGCACACACATTGAAGTCTCAAGAAAACAACCTCGAGGGTGAACTCGGGTTTTGGGACTGAAAGGGCTGAAAAAGTGATTCAAATGATTTGGAATTTCAAGGCACCAAACACAAATTAAAGGGCTTTTTAGTACTCAAATTAGGACTTGAGTCAAATAAGTCATAATAGTTCTCCAACCAAACAAGCCCTAGAAATACTTTAATTATTTGTAGACAATGAATGGCACAGTAAATGCTTAACTGTAAATTTTATTAGTAATTTTAGTTAGTTAATTTTGGAATCATACATGTTTGTTAAAAATGAGCTCTTGATGCATTATATACATGAATTGACACATTAAATGCTTAGTAACTCTTGATTTAATGTAGACAAAAGATGGTATATTGCATACTTAAACCATTTTAATAAATAACCTTAGAAAAACTAAAACATTTTAAGTTAATTACAAAAATAGAACCTTTAATCCTCAGTGTCGTTAAAATTGTTGTTTCTTCTAAGTTAAATTAGTGATGCAAGAACGGGCCGGCCTGGCCCAGCCCGTTCTCCTTAGGCCCATGTAGGCCACAGCCATGTTAGAAAAATAGTATGCAACGAAATTTTAAAAAAATTTGATATTAGAGTATTCTCTAAAACATAAGTTTGACACGCTATATGCATAAATTAACCAGATCTTACTAACCTTGTAAATGCCGAAAAGCTTCCTCAATCAGTGAAGAGAAGCAATGTTCCAGAAGGACCTTAACCAACTGGTCTTCTTTGCTATTCTCTATCCACACTCGGAGTGAGTGTGAGCTCACATATACAGCACTTCCACCAGGTGACTCTCCTTCTATCCAATTGAAAGAACCCAAAGCTAGTGTTTGTGATTTGTGAACAAGAGCTCTCAGGGAGTTTTTAGAATCTCACCAGCAGAGTTTCACTCTTAATCTCTCAATTGATCTAAATGATAAAGAGACTCACTCTGCTTTTTATAGAGGTTGGGCCCTGGAGTCAGTCCTTATCAGATAAGACCTCAAAAATTTGAATCAAAATCGATATCTGATAAAATCTACGTGAAAAACGCGTGATCCTTTCATCACTGGTTAGTAGGCTGAACTGGCAGATCAGCTTGCCAAACCTCCTCAATCGACAAGCCGAACTTAGAGATCGGCCTGACGAACATCCGATAAAAGATCCTACGAATCTTTATTTTCCACCTGAGATTCTTGGGATAGAGCCTCAGTTTTAATTTAAATAACCCAATAGAGAAGTTATCTGATTAAAACAGTCATATCTAGATAATCTCTAGGAAAATAAATATTCTTGATAATTCAACAAGTTTATTTTGAATTAATTCAAAACTAATCCAATCGATAAACAGACATGAATTATCCATTCCTGATATATCAACAAGTTTATCTTGAATTAATTTAGTTGAATTAATTTTATCACAAAATTAATTCAACTGATAAACAGACATGAATTATCTGATTTTACCAAATTTCAGCAAATCTGAATAAATCTGACATAAGTCACCAATTATTGAAAAAGCACGTTGTATCGTTACAGGATTTTTGTGAGCTAGCAAAGGGGACCTGATGGAGCTATATAGTTCAAGCTCCCGATAATTATGAAACCCAATATCCCAGATATGCATTTCATAATTATCAACTCCAACGCTACTCCACTAAAAGCTTGGAGCTACACTCTCGAACTATATAGAATTACGAAGCCCGTGTAGCTAAGTCTTTATGACATATCATAATGTATCGTATCCCCATAGGATTATTCATAATGGGCTTAAGGACAAGCTTTATCATTATCTTCTCGATTATTTTTATCTTACGTTCCGTTATCTCACCATCAAAAAACTTACCATCCAGAGACGGTATACCATTTGGATACATATACCATTTGGTTACACCTATGTATCCAAATGGTTGAGCACTCTAATTTTTCAATTACAGGATAACGCATATAAGAGGCTATCACTACTCCTAAAGAGGAGCTATGGATTCCATATCTATGAATAACAGGTCTACACTATCAAGAGTCATGCCTCCAACGTACCGGCATGTGTACCACTATTAAAATATAGATGTCACCCTTTGGTACATCAAAAGACACAAGTCAAGACAACATGCCCATGATTCATCTCAGGATTAAGATACAATACAAATGATTATCTAAAGTGAATCGATTTATCGAGACAGAATTATTAATCCAAATCAATTCACTTTATGTCCTTATCCAACACATCGCCACTTATAACAATGTGCCAATGTTTCTATTCGCGGAGTCCATTTCCGATGGTCAAGACAATCCATCTCCCATTAGGGATATAGACAACATAACAATCTTTGCATGAATAAAGTGGCCCAACTTTATTCCCTCGATTGCAGATCTTACGATTTAAATCATCACCTTAAGAATCGTGTCTTTCGTATAATCTGTCCATCATATGCCCAATTCTTAAAGGTTTAGACCGAAAGTCTCAAACTATTGTTTGCTTAACATACATTCAACAAATATGAACGTAAAGAGGACAAGTTTTGGTATATAAATAATAAATAAATTCTTTATTGATAACAATGTCTCTAAAAACATATTACATTTTTACTCTTTAGGACATACACGTCTAGCAGGTCGGGTTGGGCCTGGCCCATAAATTTCTTACCCAGCCCATATTAGAATTACCTTGTCTTGGCCCGACCCACAGGCCAATTTTACGTGGGCTGTGTCAAGCCGTGCCGTGGGTAGTGTCGAGCCGTGCCGTGGGCCTTAAATGAGCTGGACCATCTTGGCCCATCATGGGTTTAGATAGGCCAGCCCATTTAAGCATATAATTTTTATTTTTAATTTTTAATTTTTATTTTTTATTTTTTATTTTTGAATTTTTAAACAAGTTAACAAATATAAAAGTTTGAATAGTCAAGGGAAATATAAAAAGGGATATTTTATTTATGATTGCCTCATTAAAAACCTTTCCAAGGAAAACCTAGTGGGACAAAACGTTAGTTAGAAAAAAGAGTACAATCGGGATAATTATACATAAAATGTTTATAAAATTACTAAAAACAAAAAAAAAACATAAAAATAAATATTGTTCATAATTACAACGTATTACTCCTAGTGGGAGTATCAGAAATGTCCAAATTTTCAAAGTCATCAACCCAATCATCTTGAAATTTTTGGCTTTTTTTGCGAGCACCCTCCCAATCTTTGACACATAATACTGCTTTTAGAATATCATCACTCATACGTGCACGCCATTCATCAAGTACTCTACCACTACAACTAAATACTTGTTCACTTGCAATTGTGGACACTAGACCTTGTCCTATTATAATGTGATATGTGAGGCCTTGTCTAAGCTTTGCTTCTTAGAAGAAGCAAAGCATGCCTACAAGCAAAAAAAAAAAAAACCTTGCTATGATGTGATGTGTGAGGCCTTTTACCGGATAAGGTCATACTGAGTCATGTTCACCCATGAATGAGCATGGAAAAATATATCTAAATATATATATATATATATATATATATAATTGGGCCACAATAGGCCTTCGGTGGGCTGGCCCATTGTGGGCCTGTATGGGCATTACATGGGCTGGGATGGGCCGCCCATTATGGGCCTAGACGGGCCGGATCGGCCTGGGCCAATGGGCTAGCCCATTGTGGGCCTGTATGGGCTGGGATGGGTCGGTCCATTATGGGCCTAGACGGGCCAGCCCAGCTCAAGCTCGGTTTAACCTGGCCCATGATTTTCCATGGGCCATGCCGGGCCGACCCATAGACTGACATATGTTGGCCCAGCCCAGCCCACCAGTATTTATGGGCCGGGCTGGCATCATTGTAGCAGGACGAGCCTGGGCCGGCCCACGGGCCCCAGCCCATTGTTGCATCTCTAAGTTAAATTGCACCTATTATTAAAGTGTCATCATCTATTTAATTGCACTTATTAAAATTTCATTTACCATTCCAATTTAAGACACATTTCTTGTTGTTAAAGTTAAAAAAATTACAAAAAAAAATCTAAAAATAGAAAAAGTAAAAATTTTATAAATATTGTAAATAAATTGTTAATAATTAACTTTAGTCCTCAAATTTTTCAGGTAAAACTAATATAACTAATATATTGGACCTTTGTAATATGTTTTTCCTTTGGAATCGACCTTGGATTCAGCGAGTTTTATTACTTAGACAACCTTATACTTGAGGTTATATTAGACTTACACTTATAGACCGAATATAACTTTGCTTGTTTTTCTTTTGTGTTTATTTAGTTTCATATGTCTTAAATAATAAAATTAAAAATGTCGCGGGAAGTTAATAAAGCAATCATTGCAAATTTTTTCCAACAACACTTGGAACCACTTTATAGTGCTTGATGGAGATATGAGATTTTGTTAGATAGGTTTCCTTACCATAGTTTTTCTTGGGATTATCTTTTAGGAATTTTTCTAGATGGATTAAGTCATGAATCTAGAAATTGGGTGGAAAGAAGAGATGGATCCACCACTTTTTACCAATTATCAGTCGTAGAAGCCTGTTATATGTTGAAAGATATGGTCGAGTATGATTATTGGAGATTGAATAACTCTAAAACCGATTTAGGTTTAGAAACAATTCAGTATTTTTGGAACCCTCACTAGACACTCGACTCGAAACTATAGAATCAACCATTGAACTAAAAAATTCATCAGATTCTTTAAATAGGAAAAGTTTGGAAATCCTAAGAAAATATTTCGAATCCATGAAGTGTGTGTTGGAAAATGAAGAAAATTTAGAACCCACCTATTTTGAGGATCAAATGTTAGGAAAGGAATGTGAGGAAGAGAAAGAGGACTTAGCTGTAGAAGAGGAACAATCATTGCCTTTAGTCCTAGGTTTTCAATCTCAGTTGCCACAAGAGTTTGCCAAAGACCATTATTACCAAGATCCGATGTGGCCCCACCTCCTTCCCTACCACTAGCATCATTTTTAGGGACTTATCAATAATATGAAATGAATCCAAGTCATATAAGCTTAAATATTTTTCATTTTGTCAATCTTGAGGGCATAATCACACAGAACCATATGTGGTATCCTTTGATATTTTTATGAGAGAAAACCACTTTTTGATGGCTTTTTATCATTTCTTTTGTAATGTAATAGTTTCATGTGTGCAATTTTCAAAAAATTAGAAAATTTTTTTTGAACAATTCAGTTAAATGGCTAAGATTATAGAAGATATAATCAAGTTTGATTACTTGGTACTCTATATCAACACTCTCTAGAAACACATTTCAAGGCATAATTAAAATGAATTTTTTTGATTTTTAAAACTCTTAAAAAACAAAAATTGAAAACATAAAAAAATTTAAAATTTCAAAATAACAAAAATGTTTTCTTTGTCTTTGCAATTAAGTGTTGTTGTTTTTCATCTTTTTTTCAGATCACTTATCCCAATTACTATTTGACCTAGCCTAGATTAATCTTTCACACGTGTTAGAACAGTTTTCCTCATGTCTAAACAGTACCGCATCCTTTGTCTATAAAATCATTCACTGTACATCCAAGCCTAAAATTCTAAGTTCTTTCTCTCTCTAAGCTCTCGTTTTCTTTTTGCCTTTTCTCTAGATCTTCAAAGTTTTCCTCAAAAAAAATTTCAGAAAACTTTCAAACTTCTTTGATCTTTAAACACTTTTCCTAAAAATTCTTCAATCTTTTCTCTCTTAATCCTACAAAATCTTCTCAATACTCTCTTAAAAGCATTTCAATCTCTCTTAAAAGCTCTCAGATCCAATCAAAGCACTCAATTCTTTCTCTCAAAGCTTTCAATTCACTCTCAAGAATCTTTCTTTTCTCTCAAATCATAGATCATAAATATGATCACTTGAAGAAATATTCCTTCCCTTTTTCAGAAAGAAATTAGGTAGATGAACAAAATTTGAATAACTTGTCTCTTGGTTCTTACTCGTTTTAAACTTCCAACTAATGTAAAAATGTATATAGAAAATCTTATTCGTCATAGTGATGTCATAAATAAAGGTCTCCCTAGGATGGATACAAGACTGTGTGCTAGGAAATAAAAAAACCCGAGCTGTAGCTGCAAAGTTTCCTAAGTGTTCTCATCCAAATAGTGAGCATAGATGTAAGTTAAAAGGTCTTATGTCTATAAATAGGGAGGATAAAATACTTTTCTATAAAGATGGGCTTTCTAAAGAAAACTTAGATGATCTCGAAGATTCTCCTTTAGACCATCTTAGTGGTTATGTTCAAGAAGTCATTTGTAAACTTTGGCCTCTATTTCATGTAGAAAAAGAACGTCTAAGGAATCTGACATTAAAAGACCCAATTGTTCAGTTCGGAGGAATGTTAGAAGGGAAACAATTACCTGGTTCATTTGGTTCTAAGTAAAGTTTGTAAAGTATGTTTAGTTTTTGTGTGTTTTGTTTTATTTTAAAAAATTGTTGAAAAATTATTTGAGATATAAATTTGGTTTTAGTGAAAAATCATCAAAATGGCTAAGTAACAGATTTTCTGGAGACGCATTTTGATGAACATGAGTTTTCATTCATTCTCAAATAAATTTTTATCAGAAAAATTAAAAAACAAATTAAAAATTGTTTTTGATTGTTACAGTAGTTGTTTATTTAATTATTGTGTTTGTCTTATTTACTTTTAATATTTTATCTTATCTGTCAGATACATTATTTGGTAGATATTTGGTGTATCATATAGATTTTGGTTTTGTCCTATTTTGTCAAAAGTTGAATGGTTTTGTCAAGTAAAATTTTCAATTGTTCTATAGTTGAGTCACATCTGTCTATCTGTCTTCACCTGCCTATTTGTCTTTAATCACACTTAATCATGTATTATATCTTATTCGTCATTACAATCTTACTTAGAGCGATGTAAAAAAATTTTAAGTCATAAAAAAACATAAAATTCCAAAAAAAAAGAGTCTTAGTTTCTTAGAAACCATTATGGAGTCCTCATCTTAGTCATCTTTAAATTTCAAAAACATCTGTGTGTTTTATGGTTCCAAGAAAGGGTACTGACTATTTAAATGTTGCATTCCATTTAGAGCGAGTTTTGGCTAAGAAAAAGATAAAACCTTGTGCATGGAGGGGGGTAGTCTTGGTTTAATGAAAACTGTCACAACCAGAGCCAAAGTAGGAGGAGCCCTAGATATTATCCATCAATTTTTTGTTCGAGATAATCTTTGTAGTAAAACCATAGGAACCGAGAAAAAAGTCAAAAATATCCTTGAGCATTTAAAATTTATGATTCGTCACGAAGATGCTTTTATTGTCTTACCGAGAAGTCTAGGAACTCTAGAAGAAATGTTTGTTGTTGCTAGTTGGAGTCAGTTAGGTGTTCTTAATAAACCAATAAGTGTGATTAATGTTAATGGTTTCTTTTATGGTTTTTTAAATTTTTTAGCTAATGCTGTAGAACAGAACTTTCTTGTAGAGTCAAGAAGAAAGATTTTTATCCTTACACCTACTATTGAGGAATTACTTAAGCAAATATAAGTCATCACCCCGATGCAAACATTGAATCTTAAAAGCTCAACGTGAAGCACAAATGAGATTTGAAGCTCTCTCTAAACTCTTTTATCTTTTAGTTTTACCTACAACATGTTTATTTATATTATGTTTATTTTTCTTTGTGTGTTTTGAATAACCGCTCTTGTGTGTGTGTATATATATATATATATATATATATATATATATATATTGTTACACTATCTACTTAATCTTGTTAAACATTGAGGACAATGTTCAATTTAGGTTGAGGGAAAGGATTTGTGTTAAAATTTTTAAAATATATGCCAAAATTTTTCAAGTTTGAGTTTGTTTTTGTGTGTCTAAAATGGGACTTATTCTAAAACCAAGTGCAAAAAAAACTTATGAACCTAAAAACTTGAAAATTTAAAAAAGCAAAAAAAAATTATGTGCTATGTATAAAATTTTTAAGATTCTTGTTTAGTGTTGGGATGGCTAAGTGAAAGGTTAGTCTTAAAATGCATCTTGATTTGGTCTGAGAATGTCATCTTTCATATATTTTTATTTATGCTTATATTCTCCATGTTGTATGCATACATGCATGTTTTGAATAGTTGAGTTATGGAATCTTCAGCATTCTTCAGACGTGTCCTAATCATGTTTATAATATATTTCATTCTATTGAGTTTGTCAGCATCTGCATCTTTAAAAAAGTTAAAAATTGAAAAATATTAAAAAAATAAAAAAAAATTGAAAACCTAAAAAATGTTTTATAAATATTTGTTTTCTTTGTTTTGGTTTTTAAAGTGCCTCCTTTTTTATGAAGAAACATGGTTATATCATACCTTGTTATAAAATTCAGATATTGTTTAAGCTTATGTTAATTTCTTTTGTTAGCCTCATATATAGATTAATATTTCCCAAAATTTGAGCAGTTTATCTTAAACTTTGATTTGTTGTACTAATTTAGAGAATGTTTATGGTGTTATAATCTAGTTTCTTTTTATAAAATCTTATAATTTATTTGAATATCTCTCAAGGCAAAATCCTAGATAATATTAAGTTAATGACATAATTTAGGTCATCTTTAGATCGTTTGAGCCTTTCAATTTTACCTAAATACATTTTATATCCCTAGTTATCCTGCTATGCTTAATGTTCTATTTTATCTGTCACTCACAAATTTTTAGTCCAGCCTTTTTAATAATTACATATCTTTTCTTTTTTTCCTTTTACTCATAAGGCTTATGATGGGTTCGAATATAATTTGGCTTAGGCTAATATTATGGGAGGATAAGAAGGGCTATGAAAAAAGTTTTTTTATTTTGCAAGTCTACAAATTAAAAAAAAATTCAAAATAAAAGAAAATTAAAAAAAATAATAAAAAAAAGAATAATTCAAAAAAAATGATGAATAAAAAATGGATGACAAATTAAAGTTTACTTTAAGTCTGAGTTTATTACTTTGGAATTAATTTGTATATTTCAAGGGTCCGATAATAATGTAAGTGTCTTATTGGTGAATCAGCTTCAAATTTATCCTTTATTCTACCTTTATTCTCTAGCCTTATATTACAAGCTGAATAAAATCATAATGGTCCTTAATTTATTGTTATTCTACATTAGTGGAGAGAATAATGAAAAACAAACTTAAAAGATTTTATTAAAATAAATTTGTTTATACTAATGTAAATTTATCTTGTTTGTATGCAATAATTAGTGATAGAATAACACATACATACAGGAAAATCCATCTTAAATATGAGACATACCCTTGAAATAAAGCATAACTTGAAAAATATCTGCATTTTATTTTAAACTATGATTCTGAAACAACCCCTGAGGACATTCTGCAAAGAGTTACAAGCTTTTGAGAAATCAATGATTTGGTATGTTTTATGGTTTTTATGGCTTAATTGCTCGAGACTAGCAATAAGATAGTTGGGGGTGTGATGAAATTATGAGAATGCATATTTCTTATGGCTAAATATCATCATTTTGCATTAAACATTTCTCATTAAATCCCTTAATTATAGCATTTGTGTACTAATTAGTATTTTATTGTGTTTGTGTAAAAATATGTTTAAAAAAATTTTGTAGTGTGTTTTTATATTTAATAATATTTTTAGTAATTTCTAGAATCATTTCTATATGTTTTATGATTGTTTGTTTGTACATAATCAAAACCATAAAAATAATGTTATGTGATTTTATTTTGAGTCTTAAAATATTTGTAAATAAGTTTTTATTAGACATAGTGCCCTAAGGAGTAAAATGTTGTAATATATTTTTGAAGATATTTTATCAATAAAGAGTTTATTTATTATTCATATACTAAATGTTGTCCTCTTTATGATAAGCAAATAAAAGTCTGAGACTGTCAGTCTAAACCTTTTAGATCGTGCATATGATGGACAGATTCTGCAAAAGACATGAATTTTAAAGGTGATGGTCTAAATCATAAGATCCGCAATCAAGGGAATAAACTTGGGCACTTTATTCATGCTAAGATTATTATGTTGTCTACATCCCTAACGGAAGATGGCTTGTCTTGGTCATCAGAGTGGGACTTCGCGGGTAGAAACATTGGTATATTGTCATAGGTGACGATGTATTGAATCGGGACATAAAGTTGAATTGATTTAGTTAACAATTTTTTTTGTTTAAATCAATTTACTTTAGACAATCATATATGTTGTATCTTAATCCTGAAATGACTAATGGGCCCGTATTCTAGGCTTATGTCTTTTGATGTACCAAAGGGTGACATCCTAATTTAGTGATGTTACGCATATTAGTACGTTGGAGACATGACTCTTGAATAACGTAGACTCATTATTCATAGATATGGAATCTACAGCTCTTTTGTAGAGTTAACGATATTCTCTTATATATATTATCCTGTAATTGAATAACTGAAGCACTCAACTATTTAGATACATAGGTGTAATTAAATGGTATATTATTTATGGATAGTAAGTATTCTAATAGTGTAATAATGGAATGTAAGATAAAAAAAATTGAGAAGGAAAAACAAAATTTATCTTTAAGCCGATTATGAATATCCTATGAGGATGTGACACATTATGATATGTTATAAGCGGTCAGCTTTTTGGAGCTTGTAATTTTATATAGTTCAAGAGTGTAGCTCTAAACTTTTAGTGGAGTAGTCTTAGAGTTGATAATAATAAAATATATATTTGGGATATTGTATTTTATAATTATAGGAGCTTGAACTATATATGTCCATCAAGTCCCTTTTGCTGGCTCATAATAAATCCTGTAATGATACGGTGTGTTTTGTCTACATACTGGTGACTTATGTTAAATTATTAGATTGGCTAAAATTTGAGTTAATTGGATTTAATAATTCATGTTAGTTTATCAGTTGAATTAATTTTGTGAATTAGTTCAAGATAAACATGTTGAATTATTTGGATAATATTTTATTTGTATAGGTTTATTTGCATATGTCTATTTTAATCAGATAACTTTTCTATTGCATTATTTGAATTAAAATTAAGGCTCTATAAAAGATACCCGGATCAAATAAGATAGGATTTATCCAATTGATTGAGATTAGATCAATCAGATCAACTTGGAGAGTTTGAATTTAGTTCAAACTTTGGGATCGTGACCACGCGGTCGACCGCAGTAGTTAGGATCAAATACACGTTTCATGTGTTTTTAGTCTGAAGTTGATCCCAACTCAAATTTTGAGGCCTAATATGTTAAGATCTAACCCCAAATCCAACCACTATAAATAGGGGTGAGCTTTCTTTGCTATTTAGATCACTTGAGAAGTATAGAGTGAGTACTCTAGTGAGAGAAACTCTGAAACTCCCTAAAAGCTATTATTCAACATCATGAACTTTAGTTTTAGGTTTTCTCAAGTGGTTGGAGGGAGAGTCATCGGAGGAAAAGCTGTATGATGTGTGATCACCCACACTCCGATCATGGATAGAGAATAGCAAAGAAGACTAGTATACAAAAGAGGTTAATAAAATCTGTTATTAATTTATGTATTCAGCATATCGAACTTGTGTTTTGAAAAAATACTCTAATTTAAAATTTTTAAAATTCTATTGCATACTGTCTTCCAACAGTTTTTAGTCTGTAAGTATGTTTTATTATATTTCTAATAATTTCTAAAAATATTTTGATTCTTAAATAATATATTTGTTAAGGTTTGTTAATTTTAGAGGTTTTTATTTATTTTTAGTGTGTTTTATTGTCAAAATAAATATTTTTAATTATTGTAAAAATTATGTTTGTAAAATGATTACTTTTAGTTTGTTTATTTTATTTTAGATTTGAAATCTGCAAGAAAAACGAAGAAAAACGACATAAAAAAGGCAAAAAGGGACCTCAAATGCATGAAATTTTTTTTTTTTTAAAGTAAGTAATTCCAAAAAGATTGCCATGTAGCGATATCTAAGCTGCCGGATTAAACCGGCCAGGAGATCAGAGCCATACACGCATCCCCTCTAGCGGAATTGAGTGCAGCCGTCTCACATGCACGTCCTTTCTCCTCCGTCAGATCAACTTAACAATTAGTGAATCCAACGGTTAGCTGCGCCTACTTCCAGAGCCCCAATCTCATGCGTCTGCCCAGTCAAAGTCTACGCAATTAACGGCTATTTTTTGTTTGGTTTTTGTGCGTGTTACGCCTAATTACAAAGAAAAATCAACCTTCTTAAGCTCATTCATCCGAGAAAGAAAAGAAAAAAAAATAAAAAAGTTACAATATCATATTCAAATTTGATTGTTACAAACATAGGCGGCTAATTATATTAAGAAAATCTTAAATCATTTAAATTGCATTCTAGTCATTTTACATTAAAATTATCCTAATAAAAATAATAAATAAATAAATAATGTAAAATTTTATGTAAATAGTAGATTTCCTTCTATTATAAATACCCTCATTCATGCCTTGTAAAACTTATTCCTTCACCTTGTGAGAAATTTCTTTTCTCTTGTAAAAATGTAGTTTTAAGTTTAGTTTTCGTTTTTTTAGTTTCTAGTTTAAGTTTTTGTAAAATAGTTTTACGTAGTAAAATTATGTGTGTTTTTACCTTCAATATGTCTTTTTAAAGGTAAATATTTTTGTTGAGAAAAGAGGAAGAAATTCTAGCAAAACTAAGGTAAATATTTTTAGTTTTTCAATATTTTCTAAATTGTTATAATATCAAAATCATTTTTAGAAAACTTACAATTTTCATGTTAATTTAGCTAAAACTCTTGCAAAACTAAGTTTTGATTTATTGGAGATAGGCTAGCATAAATAATGCTTAGAAACACTTTGATTATTTGTAGAGAAGGAATGATACAATAAATTCTTAACTGTAAATTTTGTTGATAATTTTAGTGAGTTAATTTTGAAATTATACATATTCGTTAAAAATAAGTTTTTGATGCATTAAAGACATGAGTTGACACATTAAATGTTTAGTAACTCTTGATTTATTATAGACAAAAGATGGCATATTGCATACTTAAATTATTTTAATAAATAACCTTAGAAAAACTAAAACATTTTTAAGTTAATTGTCAGAATAGAACCTTTAGGGCCTGTTTGGCATGTCGGATTGGATTGGATTACTCAGTCTGGATTGGACTGGATTGGATTAAATTATGTTGAATCCTATCTTGTGTTTGGTAAACTGTCGGATTAGGAAGCTAGATGAATAATCCTGTGTTTGATGCGTAATCGGACCGGAATAGATTGGATATGATAATAACAATTTATATATACGTATATTAAAAGAATTATAAAATTAAAAAATTAAAAAATTAAAAATAAACTATAACAATTGAAATAAAATGATAAAAATTTTAAAACTAATCATAATTATTTTTTAAAGTATTTTGGATTATAATCCACAATTAACAACTAAATCTAAAACAAGATATTTGGTCATATTTGAACTTAAACATCTAAATAATGGAGAAGATTCTTGATCATATAAGATATTTGATCATATTTGTTGGAGAACAATCATAACAAAATCCATCCTAAGTGCCCCATACATAGATTTTAAGGCACTCACATTCCATGGTTGTTCAGCAAACATCTTCAAAGCCTTGATTTGATCGACCACAGAAAGGTTCAACTTTGTAATCTCTCCCCATACAAAATCATGTTGCACACTTTCATCTTTTTTTTTTTTTTGATAGCTTGAACTAGCATTTGTGACCCTTCTCTTAAATACTCAATCATTTTGTCAAATGATTTTGCTAGTTTTTCTAATCCTACAGCAATATCTCTAGATGATCTTGCTCTCTTGTTTTGGATAGATCTAGACGCATTACCGATAGAAGTTTGGTTCATATACATGGGAGAGTAAGAAGAATCTAGTTGCATTTCAATGTCAACCTCGTTAGCCTCTTCATTATCAACATTATTAACGATCTCATTAGGCGTTTCAACTCCTCTTTCAGTTGCACGATCAATGCCAAAAATAATAGCTAGTCTATCATATTATGGAAAAGGTTTTCCTCTCCATCTGTCTGTTTCCTTGTGGCTCTAAAAAAAAGGCCAACATAATTAGTAGTGATTTAACCATATAGGCAAATATAATGAAATAGAATAATAAGAATTTTAATCAAACCTGCACATATGCTTGCCACACTTCATTACTTTGAACAAGAATACATTTTAACTCATCATCCTATCCAAAGCCACTCGTGTTCAACATATCAAAAATTACACCATATTGTTTTTTCCATATCTTCGTCTTTGACTCGATATGAGGACTTGCTTTCAAACCAGAATTAGGACATAGACTATTTAATTGCTTTTCAATTATACTCATTGTTCCATATTTGAAACTATCATTATCGCAACGGAGTCCACGTGCTATTACATCTTCTAGTACGGTCAATAATGCTTCCTCCTCTACTTTGCTCCATGTACGTCTACTTGCTTTCTTTTGAGCTTCATTGTTTTGAGTGCTACCTCCAATTTCCATTCTTAACAATGTAAATTTGTTTAAAAGAAAAAAAAATTGTTCATTAAGATTGTCATACATTATATGCTAAAAAAAAAAATCAATAAGAATAAAAAACAACATAATTCATATATTGATCTCAAACAAAACATCACTAAAATAACAATAATATTGTGTTGACAAGTAATTGATACATCATTAAAATGAAAAGACAAAATCAAATATCAATCAAATGAAAGAACAAAATAAAACATTATTCAAATTCAAATTCAAATTCACACGAAGTTGTCATGATAATAAACTAATTCCTATGCCCCCTATGTGTTCTCCACTCATTAAACATTTGTGTTACTAAATTGTCTCTCCATGTTATCCATTGATCGAAGGGTTCTATTGTGCCAACAATATTTTGACTTGAAGAAGCTTGGGTGTTTTGTTCCCTCTCTTGTCTTTCCAAATCACATTCCATAGGGTCAATTGTCATTTCCCTTCTTGTAAGATTATGTAGAAGACAACATGCCATTATAATTAGATACTGAGTTTTCATAGGATAAAATGAGGGGCTCCTTAAAATGGCCCATCAAATCTTAAGCAATCCAAAACAGCGTTCGATGACATCTCTTGTGGAAGAATGCTTCATGTTAAAAAATTCTCTTTCATTTACAGGTGCACGTCCATCTTGCCATTCAGATAAGTGATATCTTATTCCTCTATATGGTGCAAGAAACCCTTCACAATTTGTATATCCAGCATCTACTAGGTAATAATTACCTAACAAGTGAAAAAAAATAGAACCCTATTATTAACTAACCACAAAAAAAAAAAAAATTCAATATCTTAAAAATTAGTCTATTATATTCTACTTGTGGGAACTCTTAAGCCATTTGGTCTACTAATTGCATCACATAAAATTCTAGAATCAGATGTAGAACCTTCCCAACCAGTTAACATAAATATGAAATTCATATTTCGATCGCAAACTCCAAGAACATTGGTAGCAGCCTCACCCTTTCTATTTCGATACCTTGGCTTACCAAGTTCAGATACGTGCACTTTAATAAATGTCCCATCTAAGGCTCCTACGTAACCCTAATGAAGATTAAAAACAAATCAAATAATTGGTGAGCATATGAAAGGCCAAACATTAGAATTGTTAATATCATAACTTTGGACATACCTTAAACCATTTCCATCTATCATCATTACAGTCATCGGGTACCGGTGATGGCATCGTCAATAAGATACTTTGTAAACGAATGACCCCATTTAAAACTAAATTGAAGTACCTACTAATTGTCTCACTTGACCTTTTGAACCTATTCACTATGGTTCGAATCTTCACATGGTGAGCAAGTATATGTAGAAAAATACAAACTTGTTCTTCAATGGTAACCAATCCATCAATCTTTAATCTCCCATGAACTCGGAGTAGTTCACATAATAGACCAAATATTCTCCTATCCATTCGAAGTTGGTTTACACACTCTATATCACTAGTAGATATATAACTATCTAATATACTCAAGTGAGTCTCATAATTCACAAATGTACGATTTTTAAGCATGCATCTTTCATAATGTCTTTGAACCATAATATAAGCATTAATCAATACCAAACAACCCATCATAATTCTCCTCAAGTGCATATGTCTTGCAATTATTAATACAATAATATCAATCTCGTCCATATCTATCAAAGCAACAAAAATTTAGAATCAATAGCAATACCATAACCTAAGCACAGGAATCTCAGCTGCAGAATGTCCAAATGTCCAAATAAAACATGTGGATTTAAAAGGAAAAACATGAGGTTGAAGTATTTCTGGTAATCAAACACCTGGATTGATTAATCATACAAATCATACAACTTTATCTGTTCAATGCAAAAAATATCATATGCTGGTACTTTGTATTCCTTTTCTTTAATTTTGTTTTCTAGTTTGTCTAAAAAAAGTAGCCACTATTATTGGTTGCCAACAAGATACATGCGAAAAAAAAAAGCATAAACTGAAACAACGAAAATGGCAGTAGAAGGATTTTTTAATGAGAAAAGAGAAACCACATAAGCTTCAAGAACAAGTTGGTTATATGTCAGACTAAAATAGACTAAAAATGACAAAAATGCTACTTGGGTATTTCAAGCAACCTATAGAACAAGACTAAGATAAGTTATATTTCCTCATGCGATAAAAAAATTCAAGATCCTGTAGAAGCAATAAACTAAAAAGGAAAATAAAACGTATGCCTTAGCAGCTCTGCTTCAAATGACTAAAACTTCTACTACGGTGTTTTTAAGAGAATAAATTGTGTCTTCAAGTGTCCTCCACCTGATGCCCTCTTGTACTCTATTGTTTTGACTTGAAAATGGTGTACTATATTGAAGATGGTGTACTCCACTTGCTGGAGACCCTCTACAATTGGGTCCAGTTATATATACTCGAAAGAAGCAGGAACATATGGTTTGGGGAAATCTTACTCGAAAGATGAAAATTACATTATTGGTAAGAAATTATCGGTGTCATCCTGAAATTTTGGATCTCCCATCGAGACTGTTCTATGGAGGAGATCTTATTCCATGTAAAGAGAGCACAAGCTCCTTCATGGAAAACGTGGACTTCCTTCCTGACAAAGAAATCCCCATTCTTTTCCTTGGCATCCAAGGTTGTGATGAGAGGGAGGGAAATAATCCCTCATGGTTTAACCGGTTTGAGGCAAACAAAGTAGTGGATATGATAAGAAGACAGACAAAAAACGAGGGTTGTCGTGATGAAGACATTGGAGTTATAGACAACAAGTGCTCAAAATTAAGAACGCTCTTGAGAATTTGGACATGCCTGATATAGAAGTCGGAAGCGTTGAGCAATTCCAAGGACAAGAGAGGGAAGTTATCATAATATCTATAGTCCGATCAACAATCAAACACAAAGACTTTGACAAAAATCATTGTCTGGGATTTCTAAGCAATCCAGGAAAGTTTGATGTGGCTATTACTCGTGCTAAATCTTTTGCTAATCATTAACAGTCTTTAGACAATCCCCTAGGTTTCATTAACTCCTTATGCTCATTGCACTTAACAAGAGTGTTAAAAACATAATGTTGACATAAATTGCAAAAGACAACATTAGGTTAATAAAAATTGTGACTGCGATCATGATGAGTGCTAGAAACCTAGGTGATCAAAAACCATGTACATGAACTACAAAATCTGTGTTAAATTTTCTTATACATCGTACCTCTTTTACAACAAATTTATCTACTTTCACATGATTTTTACTAATTATTACTAATTAACAACACCTCTTTTACATCAATTTTGGTGTACTTTTTTCCCCCTCTGCTTTTTTTGCCCCTTCATTAACAAACAAGGAATTTAGATTCACAAATAGTCAAACACCATATGTCTGCATAATTGTCAACTCTTATTTTGGATTACCAAGTTTGAATATCTGGTACACACATTAATACTACAAGTATTGCAACCATAAATATTTCTTTTCATAAGACTAAGAATTCAACTGCTAGCTAATTAAAATTAAACTTATTACTGATTATGCTACATCGTTCAACTAAGACCATTTCAAGAGAACAATATAAAATGAGATGTAAAAAATGATTCCTTAAAAAAAGAGAAATTCTGTTTTTCCGTAAACTCGTGAGGCCAATGAAACTAAAAAAAAAAATTAATTAACAATTTGACTCTCATAATATTTACATTATCAATTAGTAGATAGAGAGCCATTTTATTCGCTTAGCAGTACTAAACATAGATGAAAAGCATGACCAAAATGAAAAAAAAAATAAAAAGAAACCAATAAAGAGCAACCACTCTCATAACCAAAAAAAAAAAAGAAAAGAAAACCAAAATAGAGCAACGAATTTCAAAACAAGAAAAAAACCAATATAGAGCATAATCAAATCAAGGAAGGAGAAAACCCACCAAATTGATAACGAAGCTTAGGGTTGCAGCGGAGAGAGCGACAAAGCTTTGAGATGAACGGCAGAACGGCGAAACGTGTGGCGAAGTGATGAAGCTTGTCACTAATCAACAATGGAGGAGAAAATACCTAAAGCTTTCTGATTTCCAAGAGGGAAAAGAAAACAGAAAAAAAAAAAAAAGATCCAATTTCATCCAGAGAGCAAGAGCACAATGAAAGCTTTTCGATTTCCAAGTGGGAAAAGAAAACGGAAAAAAAAAAGATCCAATTTCATCCAGAGAGTAAGAGCACAGTTAGGGTTGTAGTCTAATTTAATATGGGATAAATTATCCCATGTTTTTAATTGGATTAATAATCCCACTTAACGTGGGATTATTTATGGTCAATGGGATAAATTATCCCAAATAATCCGGTCAAACACTGCTGCCAAACATGGGCTTAGGATTATTAATCCTAATCCTAGTCCCAAGCCCATGAAACAAACAAGGCCTTAATCCTCAATGTTGTTAAAATTGTTGTTTTTTCTAAGTTAAATTGCATTTATTATTAAAGTTCCATCTTCTATTTAATTGCACTTATTAAAATTCCATTTACTATTCCAATTTAAGACACATTTCTTGTTCTTAAAGTTTCAAAAATCACAAAAAAAAATCTTAAAATCAAAATGATAAAAAAAATGTGTAAATATTATAAATAATTAACTTTAATTCTCAAAATTTTCAGCTAAAACTAATACAACCAATATAATAGACCTTTATAATACATTTTTCCTATGAGATCGACCTCGAATTTACTAAGTTTTATTACTCAAAAAACCTTATACTTGAGGTTATATCGGACTAACACTTTTAGATCTAAACAGTTATCCATATTCTACTATAGACAAGTTCCATTTAACATTTTCGATTGTTCTATTTTAAGGTTCAGTTATTTCACTATTGGTAAAACCATATTCATAAATCCATATAAATATAATATCAGGACTAAGATCGTAATGTAAATAATTATTAAAATGAATTTATTTGGTTAAATGGAATTATAAATAAATCATACTTTAAGTCAATTTTTTACCATAGCATATGGGTTCAAATTGAATCAATATTTACAATTTAAATTGAATTTTTTTTAACTTTTAAATGCTAATTAGACAAATTGTTTATTAAAGTTTGTAGAAAAATTGGTTCAAAATTAAAATTTGTGAACTAAATTGGTCAGTGATGTCCCTTTTTATTATATTTTTAATAAAATTTAAATTAAATTTAATTTAAAAAATTGAATACCCCCACTTTAAACCCTAAATGACCCCCATCCTTTGAAAGTGGAGCAGTTGACAGGGGCAATTGGAATCTCAAAGGCAACTCTCCTTCTCTCCTCCTCTAGCGAGGTTGGAGTGGGTCACAATAGTGGTGAGAGGTGTGGCGATGCACTCATTAAGATCGACGATAGCAAGGGGCGCGGAGAATCTTGTAGTGATGGCGAGATCCGTCTAGGTTTTCTTTTTTTTTTTAATGCTTTTTTCCTTTGATTTTATTAGTTTTGTAAGTGTTTACATTTGATTTGATGTTGACACTTTAAATTTTCTTGGGATTTTGCTTGTATGTATGCAACCATGACATTGATTTGGAATTTTGGAAGTCTCACTTTGCATTTTCAATTCAAAAATTCCTTCTTGGAGTCATCATTTTGGAGTTTTTATTAATGGTTGAATTCTGTCTTGGTTGGGGTTCTAAAGTTTGTATCTTTGTTCTTATTAAAATTTTATGGGTTTGTTGTTTTTATGCTCTCTAGTTGAGTTCATAACTAATTATGGAGTAATTATTTTTTGTTTTGCCCAGTCATGGTTAAGAGCTCCGACAATGGTGGATGGGCTCACGAGGTGGGGACACCATGAAGGGTTGTTTGCCTGGGAGGGTGGGAGCACTAAGAGGATGAAGGAGAAGAAGGAGCTTGTATGTTTTCTAATTTTTGTTAAATGGATATTTGGTTTAATTAAAGATATTGTAGTCTTTTTACAGTAAATAGCAATCACATGATTGGCACGCGATGATGATCCATCAAAAACCTAACAATATCTGTTATTTTTAGTCCTTTGGTATCATTTTTATGAGTTCAAAGTCGTTTCATCTAAAAGAAAAGAAATATTAAGACTTGATAGTCACCTTTTAAATAGATCGAAAGAATTGAAGCAATTTACTCTTCTTCTTTTTTTCTTTCATTCATGTCATTGTAAAATATTCGACAATTGTCTAGTTGAATTAATGGGTGCCTGTTCAATGGGTCATTTGTGTGCTTTCTCATTCTTATCTTGTGGATTAATTTTAAAAATGCCCTCAAACCATGTCAGTAATGTCACATTGTCGCTCGAACTTTAAAATGTGCCAAGTGATCCTTAAACTATAAAATATCTGCAAGAACATCCCTTCCATCACAATTTCGTTAATTTTTGCTGATGTGGCACTTTGATTATAATATTGAATTCTAAAAAATATATATACTAAAAAGATTGAGTATTATTAAACTAAAAAGAAAAATTACCTAGAAAGCCTGATAAACTAAAAATTTTAATATATTATCCGATCTCTCTCCCTCTCCTCTCCATTTTAACGTTGATTTTTTTTAACGTGCTGCAAATCTGATAAAAATATCAAAATAAAAAATAAAAAAGAAGCCATTAGAGTTTGAAGAACATGTCTAATAATCGAAGCTAAACAAACTCCGCCAAGATCAAGCGATCGCACACGCCTCCAGGCTAGTTGTTGTCGAATCAGGTGGAAGGGGTTGTTTGGCTTCTGCAATTTCAACTAAAAAAATGGAGAATGTTATTCATTTTCTATGGTTTTAACAAACTTCGGCGACATTGGGTACCTAGCACTGGCGTCGTCGAGGTTGGTGCTCTTGTCGCCGTCCTCTGTCGCTACACGAGCTCTTCTCTCTTCGTCGTCCTTGGTAAATTTTGGGGATTTTTGTAGGAGGATCAAACGTGAGTTAGTGTCTCGTGCAAGCTCTGGTCTTGTATGGACGTGTTCTTTATATTTGTGCGTCAATGGAGTGGGGATATTGTTTGGGTCTATTTGTTGCGAGTCAATTTTAGATTTAGTATTCCAATAACAAATTTCAGATATAACATTGCACAGAGCGACCCATCTCTGCGAAGTTCTTCGTCCCACAACATCAAAGTGAACTAGTCAAAACCATGAAATAGCTCCCCAGTTTAGCAAAAGAACAAAAAGATTGTTTTGACCAAAAGAAATATTAAACCCAAGTCATTTATTTTATCAGGTGGACTATTGCCATTGCAAAGCCATCGGCGATACAACCATCTTCTATGGAAGAACTTGTCGCCAGCCTCTGTATTCAGTGGCTCAGATTTTAAACCAGCATTAGGATTAGCTTTATTTTTAACAAGGTTATTAACACTAATAAACTTTGAGGTCTTCTCTACTTTGTGCTTTAAATTTTAAAAATCACCACTTTACTTCCTAAACTTTTAAAACTCTTTATTTTATCCTTTAATTTGTTTTTCATCTAAATTAATAGACTTAAGCCTATGTGACTTGCATATAGATCACTTATAAGGCAAAAACCATAATTTATCACTCCAAGTTCTTTTTATAAAGTTTACACTCCATTTAGGGTTTTTTTTCCTCTCTAAACTCTCATTCTCACTGTCATCCGGGACCTTTATAGAGATATAGGGTTGAAGCAAATTGAATCTTATCTGGATGCTTCTATAGTTACCAATGGTCTTTTCATAGTGTTTTCAACTGGAGTGTGATGTCATCCTTTCAAGAAGACAAAAAAAAAAAACCTTAAATGAAGTGTAAACGTGAAAAAAGAACTTGGAGTGATAAATTGTCATTTTTGCTGTTACAAATGACCTATGTGCAAGTCACATGGACTTAAGAATGTCAATTTGGACAAAAAAATGGATGTAAAGGACAAAGTGTGGAGTTTTGAAAGTTTAAAGACAAGTCGTGACTGTTGATCTTACCGAGGTCCGGCGTCAAATCAACACCACGTGCGGCTGCGCACGGTGTCTAGCTCTTCCTGGCTCGCCTCTACCCGGTCGGCTGTACCTGCAACAAGAGGAGGGACGCTTCAGAGGCGAGAGAAAAGGCGTCAGTCAATAGACAAGGGCTCTTCGATGCTCAAGGCAAGGGTTGCTCGGCAGAGGGCAAGAGCTTATTGGGTGGGAAGTAGCACATATATCTAGAATGCAATAAATGCATCCTATTTATAGGCTACCACTTGGACTAGGTGTCAGGTGGGTTTTGCCCATAACCTGGGTGTTACATCAAGGCATGTCAAGCAGTAGGTGACAAGTGTCACATCCCTCCGTTGATGGATTGGCTTCCATCGGACGATGAGTTGTTTGCCGTTTGTTGGCCTGTGGTGGTGAGTAGCAGTCCACTTGTGAATGAGAATAATCCGACCCGATCTGGTACATAGCCTGAGGTGGCAACTTGCTGAGGTGCAGCCTTAGAGGCCCTGAGAAGCACCTCAAATGCAACATACATTGTCGTCGGGGTTGGTAGTTTGCTCCCTGGTAGCTCCGTCGAGCTGATTGGCCAACCACCTAGAGTTCGTCTCCTTGGTGGTGGCGCTGAGTTCACCCTTAACATTAGCCCCCCAGTTCACGTGGTCGGTGTCTGACCGGGTGGACTACTTTGAGTGGGTGAGGTCGGCTAGAAAAAGAAGACCAAAAGGCATTCCAAAGCAGCGTGAGACGAAAGGTCGCGCAGATCAACCGAAGGACACGTGTCGGTCTGTGGTTGATTGCACCGTCTGTCAGGCCTAATGATCATGCCTTTTTGTTTTTCGCGACCAGATTTTCTGCCTAAAATGCCTATTAATAGGGCCTTTCTTCCTGTCATTTTTACACAATTAAGACCAAATTTTGCATCCACGAGTTTTTAGCTACCGGGCTATAGTTTCTCAGACTGAAAACTTCAAGTTCCTGAACTCCCATAGCCCGATCAGGTAACTTCCCGAGAAGCATGAAAAATGAGTGTCGTGTCAGATTCTTAGAATATCGACATTTCTTGGTCAGAAAGCAGCCTAGAGGCCAACTCGTCCATGGTCCAAGTTGATATTGAGAGCATATCCCTAGAGCGGGATGGGGTTGGCCGGCTGGAGCAAATATTAAGGGTCGACTCCCAGACCATTTTCGAGCAAGAGTTCCTCGACTTGCTCAATGGCGAGCGCCCGATGAGGCCGTGTAGGGGCGAGAACCCTTACATAGGGGCGGCCACCGTAGGCTCCTCCTGAGTTACCGTTTGGGAGCGAGCCGAGCTGGAGGCAACCGTCGATGTTTCGAGCACATCCGGCTAAAATTTTGGGGCCCCTGTCTAGGTCGCGGGCAGGATTAGAGTGGATATCTCTGATGAGAAACGTGCGGCCAAGGAGGTAGAGGGGGCAGAATAGCTCGAAATAGAAGAGGACGAGCAGGTCCAAGTCACCCTGGTCCCGGGGGTGACTGCTTACAGGGTGACCCGCCTTAGGCAGAATTCAACAGTGGCCTATACCAGCGCTATAACGGAGTCTCGGCTGGAGGACTTGCGTGCCTAGTTCAACATCCTGAATAACGTGATCCTTATAGTGCCTAAGGAGAACGATTCGCCCCTAGAGCCGCCTGAAGGGTGCATAACGCTCTACGTCAAGTTTTTAAGGGCTGGACTACGCCTCCCGTTTCAACCATTCCTGCGCCGGGCACTTAACAATTTTAATGTGTGCCTTAAGCACCCGACTTAGCTTAACCTGAACAGTTACAGGTCACTGATCATGATGTACATGGTCTGGAGGTACCACCGGGCAATTGAGATTCCGCTAGAAGCATTTAAACAAGTGTATAAAATGAAGAAGCTTCCTCGGCAGTCTGGGTGGTATTACGTCACTGGCTTCAGGAAAGACTTCATTCTGGGCAACCCTGACTCGGACAAACTCTGGAAGTACAAGTGGTTCTATTTCAGGGGCAATTATTTAGCCTGAGCTAGTGATGTCGTCCCTGCCGACCAGCTTGTGCCGAGGACGTTTGAACAAGGGCACGTGTGGTCTAAGACGCCTTAGGCACCGAGCCATGTGATCAAGGCGGTCGAAGACCTGTTCGAGAAGCTAAAAGTGACCAGGCAGCAGTCCTTCCTACTCGAAAAGAAAACTCTTTTCGGTTATGGCTCATTCGGGGAAGCCAGTAGAATAAATCACCCACCAACCTGTCCTGCCTTGTCGGCCGGGCAGGTGACGATCACCAGGCCGAGCGCTGTGGACATCCTGGGGCCAAGCATTTTTCGATCCGGGTGGCTGACGAGGGAGCCATCATTGTCCAGCCTTCGAGGACTCGTCGAGTGGCTCCTTCGATGAGGGGCCACCCGTGGCGGACGAGGACCTAGAGGATGTGATCTGGCTTATTAACCCATCTCGCCAGCTCCGGATCGGAGGTCAACCCTGAGTTTTTTTTTTGTGTGCTGACATGATTTTGACTTGGGGAGATTTTGGCTTGCAGAAATGTCTTCACGGCTGAGCACAGCTGTTGAGAGGTGGGCTCTTATGGAGAGCCTTAGGAAAAAGAAAGGCAAGGCCGTGGAGGTCGGGAGGAAGCGTAAGCGAACTCCAAGGACAGAGCTTCCCCCCCGACCCGAGCATGTACCCACAACAGTCCAAGAACAACCACCCTAGCCCTTAAGGACCAGGGCCTCATCCAGCGAGACGCCCTCAGCAGACATTGCCACCGTGGTCCCTCCGCAGGGTCCCTCGAGGAGATGCTCGAATTTCCAATGAACCATCCTGGATCATCTCGGGAATGCTGTACCATAGGAGGACTACTTGGTGAATCTCCGAGGGGAGGATTTTTAGGGTCTGTCCGATGCCGCCTTCTACTCTGCTGCCAAGATAAATGCTTACCCAACCCGAGCTCTTCTACCTTTGCCTTCTTGGTGAGCACTAAAGCCTTCTTTTTCCTTTCTTCTTGTTCATATATCCCTAGATGAGTGCCTTCCTGCACATGGCCTACTCGACTGGGCTAAAAGAAGATAACAACGAGAAGGAGAGGCACAAGAAAACATTCCTCAACAAATTAAAGGTCAAGAGGCAGCTCGGTGTCAAGAACATTGAGCTAGACCAAATCAACGTCTCTTTTTCGAGCCGAAGAGGAAGCTCGGAAGGCCAAGGAGGACGCCGTATAGGCCAAGGCGGAGGCTGAGGAGGTGCTAAGGAAGGCTACGCAGGCGAAGGACAAGGCTACCTCCTTCGCCTGCCCGGCTCAAAGATCAGCTGGTGGCTCTGTAGGCCAAGCACTGGTAATGTTTGGAAGAGCTCCCCGATCGTCTTGCTCAAGCCGTGGAGGAATTCAAGACGTCCCTGAAGTGTGTCGATTACTACTACTTCAGCACGACAAACCTCCGAGATCATCTGATCCGATAGCACCCTGAGGCTAAAGGCTTCGACTGGTCGCTCATAGTCGAGCCAGAGCAAGGTGTTGCTCAACAACAACAAGGTGAGGAGGTTGTCGAAGTGGACGACGACAATAATGGGGAAGAACAGAGCACCGGTGGCTGCGGAGGCAAGGAAGGCGATGCCGGGGATAGGGCCCAGACCTAGGACATCATTTTCTTTGTTGTTTTGTTTGTTTTTCTGGGCTCGGGAGGTGCCCGGTTAGTTGTACCTCCCCACCACCACTTATGAATATATTTTGATTTTTCCCAAATTCATCGCTTCTCAGATTTCTTGTATATATTTTAGTATTTTCCAATGCGATTGTTCTTGGGAAAACATTTCCAGGAAAATATTTTCATGTTTCTTGATGACGGGTTTCTTGGGAACGTAGTTAAACCTTCGTTTCACCAAGTTAGCATATAGACCTCAGCACAAAATTGGGTTAGGAATTTGGACAAGTTGGGTACTCCTCGGGAGGGGCATCCCTAAACTATGTTTTCTGAGCTTCCATCTTTCCAATTTGTATTGATGCCGAGTATATTACCACGATAATTATTGAGTTAATCCGAGCAGGGAAGGTATCCCTGTTTTCTCGGTTGGGCAGAGTACAATAACGGCATGTGAGTACCCTTACCCTGTCGCCCCCCTAAACTTGTCTAAGTTTGAGAAAACTTTGCAATTCTAATATTGATCAGGCACATAGTGGTGCTAGGCGACTCATTGGGTGGTCTACACGATGACAGACTGGCGAGGTGCCGATCAGCCCCCAACTCGGTTATTAGGATGACTCTTTTTTTGGGAGTTATTATCAGATCCTCTAGGCTGGAGTTATGGTATCCCTTTTTGGGTCTGTTCATTTCCGTTAAACACATTGCACCATGGAATGGTGTTAGAAATTTACATTTCATTGACGTGTAGTATTTACATCCCAGTCCTATTGAATAGCTCTAGTTACAAAAAAAAATATATAGCCAGAGATCAAAAAAGGTTTCTGGCTTCGATCTAGCAAAAGAATCTTTCCAGGAGCTTGGCGTTCCAAGGATGAGCCAGCTAGATTCCCCCCATGTCAGGTCACTTGTACATGCCCAGCCAAACGATGCCGACGACCCTATACAGCCCATCCCACTTTGGACCAAAAGACCCTAAACCGGGCTACTGAACCGTGACCTTTTTTAGTACCAAATCCTTGATTTTGAAGCTCCTCGATTGGACCCGCTTGTTGTAATACCGAGCGACTACCTAATTCCAGGCTGCATTACGGATTGCTGCCCGATTTCTTTTTTCTTCGAGTATGTCCAGCTCAGACATCATGACCTTAGCATTCTGAGCTTCCTCATAATGTTCGATTCTAAAGCTAGGTAGCCCCACCTCGACCGGGATGACAACCTCTGCCCCATACACGAGGGAGAACATGGTCTCCTCGGTAGCTATCTGGGCAGTTGTGCGGTAAGCCTAGAGCACTTTTGGGAGCTAGTCGATCCATGCCCCCTTAAGGCCCTCGAGCTTTTTCTTCAAGTTGTCCTTGATTGTTTTGTTAACTACCTCCACTTGGCCGTTGCTCTGGGGGTAGCTTGGCAAGAAGAAAACTTTCTTGATGCTGAGATGCTCGCACAGGCATAGGAGACCAGAGGACTCGAACTGTTTGGCATTGTCGGTCATGATCGTGTGTGGGATTTTGAACCGGTAAATGATGTTCTTCCACACGAAGTTGGTACACTTTGCTTTAGTTATATTGGTACACTTTGCCCCCTAGAATGGTTACCACATAAACCTTTATGGATCTCCCTCATTAGGTACTCGGCTTCTCTAGAGCCTACGTAACTTAAACATGGCGTGGTTTAGCCTCGTTGATACAGTCGTCCTCCGATCATCGAATACCAAGCTGAGCTGTTGCATATCCGACGTGCCTGTTCTCGGTCGCCAGGCAATTTGACTGTGGTCAAGTATCGGATGATCGGGTCCATCCATGTGGTCTCGAGTTCCTCGGCTACATTCGCGACCCCTCTGTGTATGCTTGGCTTGGCCAATCTTTCGATAGGGACTGAAGCCAGGTCGCTATCACCGAGACCCAAAGCTAGTCGAACAAGGTAGTCGGCCTCTGAGTTTTTTGACCTGGGGATCTATTTGAATGAGTAGGATTTAAATTGTTCGAGCAGCAGCTTGACCTCTTGCAAATAGGCTGCCATTGAATCTGCGCGGGCTTGGAATACTCTAGTGACTTGCTGGACAACGAGCATGGAATCACTGTGAATGATTATGCGGTCTACCCCAAGACCTCTGGTGATCAAAAGTTTGGCCAGGAGTGCTTCGTACTCTGCCTCGTTATTTGAGGCCTTAAAGTCGAAACGGAGTGCGTAGATCACCTTGTATCCGTCCAGGCTTATTAATATCAGCAGGAGACTCCCTGATCAGCAGTTCAAACTCTTGTAACTGTTTCATCAGTTCTGTCAAGGTCATATCCCGTCTATTGCTTAGATTAAAAGTAGCTCTAAACGGAATAAATTCCTTAGACAGAGTCTCAAAGACCATAGTCATCTGAGTTTCAGCATCGATGTCGGCTCCATTGGTTTGAGCCTCAGCGAGGTAACCCATGACCAACATCATGTGCTCCTTTACAGATGTCCCCGGTCTCTGTCTACAGTTTAAGAGTTTCCGAAGCGCCCCTTGCCGCTTTGTTATGGCCTGGCCTCCAAACATGTCCTCAAGATTATCCAAGATCTGCTTCGCAGTCTCATAATCCTGATGTTGAGCCTACAGCACGTTATTCATGCTTGCCATAACATAGAAGCGGGCCTGATCATTAGCATCTTTCCAGCGTTCGTACGCTTGGAATTGCTCATTACTTGAGTCTCCCGTAGGCTCGGGAGGACAAGGAGTTGTCAGAACATATTTCAGTTTCTCAAAGGAAAGGACGATGTCCAGGTTCCGTTTCCAATCATTATAGTTCTCACCGGTTAATTGGTTTTTGTCAAGTATCGATGATAAAGCGTTTTTAGACATTTTCAATCTACAATAAAGAATCATATACCAAACATAAGCAAACATATATAATAATTTAGTAAGATAACACAATCATGTAAAATCATACAAATGTGTTTATGTGTCAAAACCTTGAAAATATCACAACCTTACAACGATAATTCCCAACTCAGAATTCAACAAGCTCCTAGGGGAGTCATGCCAAATTCAATCAGGAACACGGATCCCCTCCTGATTAATATATGCCATCCAGGACCCGTATGATCCAGCATATACTAATAATCGTTTCTTTGGCCATTAATTTTATTAACAGAGCTCCTAGGGGAGGTTAATAATAAAATTAACGTGAGTGTATAACCACCGTTTTAATATTTTATCCATGATTTATAATCACCACCTAGGGGTGTGCAACCATAAATCATACTAAAATACCTTATCCTTTCAGAGATCCAATCTGGTACATGATAGAAATCCCTTCCTAGGGGTTGGGACCATCATGTTCTTCCTATGGACCAACGATGGAGGCCTTAGGTTCTCTCTTCGAAAACCTTCTCCCACTCAATCTTTTGAAGTCAAGGTTTTATTTTAAAATTATGCATGAACAATTTTAATATGAGCGGCACTCCCTATTCTATATGACATGTTATCAATATACATGGTAAATCATATTATAATGCAGACAAGCAAAGCAATCAAGCAAAGCTACAAGCATAATAATAATAATAACCGTAATATTATGGTTCCACCCTAGAGAATAGAAAAAACTAAGATTACAAGAGAATAATCGAGACATTTATCGATTCTTCATCCTTGAATCCTCAAGCTGTATCCTTCTTCATGTAATATCCATCTTCAAGTCCTCAATCCCGTATGAATCGAACACTTCATATTTCCGGTCATATCCAAATTTAATGTTTCTCAGAATCGTCCCAAAAATAAAATTAAAACTGTACCAAAAATTGCACCTTTTCTGGACACTTGGCTGCTCTCGGTCGGCAGGCCGATCTAGGTGATCGGCCTACCGATCATGGAGGTTCGGCCTGCCGAACATGAAGGTTCGGCCTGCCGGCAGAGCACCAAAATTTCTGCCCCACTGTCGGCCTGCCGGACCGTACGTCCGGCCTGCCGATCTGTGACCTTCGGCCTGCCGAACTGTGAGGTCCGGCATGCCGACCGAGCAGAAAACCCTCAATCCAGAAAATACAATTTTAATGCAATTTATCAATTTTATTTTCAACAATTCAAAAACATAAAATTAGAGACTCAGGAAATACCTGGAGGCGCCATCATCAATCTTTAAGTTCCGACTTCTCGTTCCGTCTTCTCTGAATAATTATTTAATTACAAAATTCTTACAAATTAAAAATTAAATAATAATTCCAAGACGGAGATGATAGTCCGCCATCTAATTACATGAAAAACCTAGATACACATTCTAACCTCTAAGGAACCATAACCGGTATTAATTAATTAATAAATAATTAAACAACAATTTAATCAACCATAATTAATTAATAAACATTCACCATATAATCCATGACAACATATATATTATATAGAAACCTAGAGTGCCATCTCTCTATAAAATTTAATTCAAGCATTGGAGAGATTAAGATCACAAAATTTATGCATATAACATGATCACAAACTTGCAAATTTATGTAAAAACCTCGGCTCTGATACCAATTGTTCGAAACAAAGTGCGCAGCGGAATTTTAAAAATTTTTCATCAGAGTATTTTCCAAAACACAAGTTTGACATGTTATATGTATAAATTAAACAGATCTTACTAACCTCAGTGTGCCGAAGAACCTCCGCGACCTGTGTAGAGAAGTAACGTTCCAGAAGAGCCTCAACCAACTGGTCTTCTTTGCTATTCTCTATCCACAACCGGAGTGAGTGTGGGCTCACACGTACAGCTCTTCCACCGGTGACTCTTCTTCCAACCAATAGAGAGAACCCAAAGCTAGTGTTCGTGATTTGTGAACAAAAGCTCTCAGGGAGTTTTCAGATGCTCACTAGAAGAGTATCACTCTTAATCTCTCAAATTGATCTGAGTAAATCATTAGACTCACTCCCTTTTTATACCTATTGGTCCTTGGGGTCAGTCCATATCAGATTAGGTCTCAAAAATCGAAACAGAATCAAGTTCGGATCAATATCTGATAAGATACGCGTGAAAAACGCGTAATCTTAACTGTCGCGGTCGGCATGCCGAACTGTGAGATAGGCAGGCCGAACTGGCCAGTTCGGCAGGCCGAACACGTCATCCGGCATGCCAAACTGCCAAGAAAAAATCTCCGCGAATCTTTTATTTTCCACCCGAGATTCTAAAGGATAAAGTCTCAGTTTTGATTCAAATAGCCCAATAGAAAAGATATCTGATCAAAACAAACTTTATCAAGATAATCTCTAAGAAAATAAAT
The DNA here is from genome assembly GCA_025403435.1 of Artocarpus heterophyllus. Lineage (NCBI taxonomy): Eukaryota > Viridiplantae > Streptophyta > Magnoliopsida > Rosales > Moraceae > Artocarpus > Artocarpus heterophyllus. Next base: position 15,011,701 of record CM046333.1, read on the forward strand.
CAATTCACAATAATTCTACAAGTTTATCTTGTTCTAATTGTCCAAAATTAAAACAACCGATAAACAGACAAGAATTATCCAAACGCCATAATTCAACAAGTTATCTTGAACTAATTTCTTACATAATTAATTCAACCGATAAACAGACATGAATTATTTGATTCTTATAAATTTTAAACCAATCTGATAAATCCGACATAAGTCACCAATTATTGGAAAAGCACGCCGTGTCGTTACAGGATTTTGTGAGCTAGCAAAGGGGACCAAAATGGACCTATAAAGTTCAAGCTCATGATAATTATGAAACCCAATATCCCAGATATACATTTCACAATTATCAACTCCAACGCTACTCCACTAAAAGCTTGGAGCTGCACTCTCGAACTTTATAGAATTACGAAGCTCGTGTAGCTAAGTCTCCATGACATATCATAGTGTATCGCATCCCCATATGATCATCCATAATCGGCTTAAGGACAAGTTCTGTCTTACCTTCCCGATTATTTTTATCTTACGTTCCATTGTCTCACCATTAGAAAACTCACCATCCAAAGATAGTATACCATTCGGTTACACCTATGTATCCAAATGGTTGAGCGCTCCAGTTTTCCAATTACAGGACAACGCATATAAGAGGATATCATTACTCCTAAAGAGGAGCTATGGATTCCATATCTATGAATAACAAGTCTACGCTACCAAGAGTCATGCCTCCAACGTACCGGCATGCATGCCACTATAGAGATGTGGGAGTCACCCATTGGTACATCAAAAGACACAAGTCGAGACAACGGGCCCATTATTCATTTCAGGATTAAGATACAATACAAATGATTGTCTAAAGTGAATCGATTTGCCAAGACAGAATTATTAATCCAAATCAATTCACTTTATGTCCCGATCCAACACATCGTCACCTATGACAACGCGCCAATGTTTCTATTCACGGAGTCCAACTCCGATGGCCAAGACAAACCATCTCCCAAAAGGGATATAGACAACATAACAATCTTTACATGAATAAAGCGCCCAACTTTATTCCCTCGATTGCGGATCATATATTTTAGACCATCACCTTAAGAGTCGTGTCTACCGCATAATCATCCCATCATATGCCCAACTCTTAAGGTTTAGACTGATAGTCTCAGACTACTGTTTGCTTATCATACATTCAACAAATATGAACGTAAAGAGGACAATATTTGGTATATATAAATGAATAAATTCTTTATTGATAAAAATGTCTCCAAAAACGTATTACATTTTTACTCCTTAGAGCATACATGTCTAACAATGGGGACATCTGGTGCCTCTACAGGCGCCTTCTCGGCCAGCGATGTTCCTTGCTCAGCATCAGTAAATTCAGCAATGAAATCTACGAGGGCCTAAGCCTTGATGGCTATCCTCGGCACGAAGTGAACATCATACTGACTGAGCTCTACTGACCATTTAGCCATGCAGCCTGATATTTCTGAGCTCTAGAGAACTTACCGGAGAGGAAACTTGGTCGGGACTTGTATTGTATGGCCTTGAAAGTAGGGCCGCAACGTGCGAGCGGACGTGATTAAGGCAAAGGCCAACTTCTTGAGTGGGGAATACCACTCTTTGACACCCTAGAACGCATGGCTGATATAATAGACTGGCTTTTGAGCTCTGTCTTCATCTTGGACTAGGACCGAGCTTACGGCCTTCTCAGACACGGTTAAATAGGCTATCAAAATTTCTCTAGGCAAAGGTTTGGATAAGAGCGGGGGCGTGGTTAAATACCTCTTTAGATTCTGAAAAGCTTCCTCGCATTCCCTGCTCCACTTAAACCTCCCTTTAAGTGCCTTAAAAAATCGATAGCACTTGTCGGTAGCCCAGGAGACGAATCTTGAGAGGGCCGCTATCATGCCGGTAAGTTTTTGTACTTCTTTTACAGTCCAAGGAGGATGCATGTTGATAATTACTTAGGCCTTTGCTGGGAACCTCAATACCTCGTTGGTTGACCAAAAATCTGAGAAATTTGCCCAAGCTTACCCTAAACGCACACTTTGTCGGGTTGAGTTTCATCCCATATTCTGGGAGAATGTCGAAACTTGCTCGAAGATCAGCCATGTGGTCCTCCACTTGGATAGACTTCACTAACATGTCATGCACGTAGACCTCCATTGTTTTACCGATTAGCCAAGCAAACATCTTATTGACTAGGCGCTGATAGGTAGCTCCGACATTCTTCAGTCCGAAGGGCATTACCACGTAGCAGTATAACCCTTGGTCGGTAACAAAAACCGTCTTTGTTTGATCTTCCTCGGCCATCCTTATCTAACTATACTTGAAATAAGCGTCCATGAAGCTCAGTAGCTCATGGCCGGTAGTTGCATCGACGAGCTGGTCTATTCAGGAAGTGGAAAGTAATCTTTTGAGCAAGCCTTGTTCAGGTCGGTGTAATCAATGCAGACCTATCATTTGCCATTCGCCTTTTTGACGAGGATGACATTTGCCAACCACTCTGGATATTTGACCTCTCTGATGAATCCCGCCTTGAGGAGCTTTTGGACGTCTTCGTTTATAGCAGTGTATCTCTCCAAATTAAAAGCTCTCCTCTTTTGTATCACTAGCTTGTGGTCAGGTCAGACGTTGAGCCGGTGACAGGTCACGCTCTGGTCAATGCCGGGCATATCTTTATGGAACCACGCGAACATGTCCCAATACTCGGTAAGAAGTCCCTCCAGGTCTGCTCGGATCGCAGGTCTAACTGGGATCCGAGTTGGACGGTGCGTTCAGGCCTCGCAAGGTTTAGAGGGAACGGCACCAAGTTTTCGATCAGGGTGGCTCTTATCTCTTCCTCGGGCAGTCGGGGGTCAAGATCAGGAAAGCATCTTAGGCACCGGGTCGGCAGGCAGATCCATCTCATCGATAGCGTGGATGGCTAAGATGCTTAGATGCTGAGCTGTCATGACTTTTACAACGTTGGTGTAACAAGCTCGAGAGTCCTTTTGGGATATGCGAATTACTCCAACTCTGTCCTGCCACAACCTTCAATGCATTCAGCGTTGGCCGCCCAACTATGATGTTGTATTAAGAGAACTTGTCGACAACACGAGTGATCCGAGCAGCTCCTTTACCGAAGGTCACGGGCAGACTGACCTTCCCTACTACTCGGACGCATTCTCTCGTGAAGCTGTAGAGCGGGGTCTGAACCAAAACCAAGATGGCATTGCTGATCCTCAACTTATCAAAAGCTTGCTTGACGAGGATATCGGTCAAGCTGCCATTATCAATCAACACTCGCATATTATGTTTTTGGCGACATGCAGTTCGCACACTAGGGCGTTGTTGTGTATATGAATTAGCTTGTCTGCTTCCTCCTTGGTGAATGTAATTGGAGCATCTTGTTGGCGGCATATTTTGTTAACATGTTCGGACATGTTTATAAACTCACCTCACTTGATTAGCCAAACTTCTCTAACATACGCCCAATGCCCACTCGACGTGTCCCCTATGACGGGCCCTCCGAAGATCGTTTGAACAATATTCGGGGGTTTCGAGATGTTCCCAGTGTCGATTCATGAGCGGTTTGGCATGTCTCGGCTCGACGAATCATTCCTTCCCGAGGTGGAGCTCGAAGTTATGACTTGCTCAACAAATTCTCTTAAATGTCCTTCCTAAACGAGCCTTTCAATCTAGTCCTTCAGATGAATGCATTCGTGAGTGTTGTGTCCCACGTCCTTGTGGAACTCGCAGTACCTCGCCTGATCCCGCTTCACTTTGCTGCCCCTAAGCTTGGTGGTGGTACCAGCAGGTTCCTATCACTTACTTGGACGAGCACCTCATCGATAATCGCCACCAGTGGCGTGTAGCTTTGAAACTTGCCAGTCAGCATCTTTGGCTTCTCAAGTTTCTTTTCCTTCTTTTGCTTCTTATTCTGAAGGAGTATGTGCCCTCAGAACAGCTCAACATGCTCATCTACATCCACGGTCCCATCATAGGCCTTAATTTGCAAGACCTTGAACTTTGGCGGCATTGGGGCTCGCATTATAGTATCCAGGAACGGCGGATCCAAGGCTCCTACATCATCCAGGCTAAAACGGTTGTTTCGGATCTCGTCGATTTGGCGCTGTAACGCCCGAAACTGGCGACTATTTGTGTCTTCGGACAGTTCGACCCTATAGGGTGCTCCGCCCTCCATGCGGTCGTCAGCCTCGAGCTGGCGGTTTTGACGCGCTTCTCCCTGGCATCCTAGCCGATCAAATACTGATGCTCTAGAACCTTGGGAGTGACGGAACACGTGTTGCTTGAGGGCCAAGATGGCCTTCTTGGACTAGTCTGTTATTGGCCGAGGTGCCACTTGTGGAGCCTCTTGAACGCTCAAAACTGGCTTCGCTTGGGTCAGCTACATCCCGTCCTGCCTGACCTCCAGCCTGGTCAGCCGGGGCTAGAGGTAGGAAAGCAGGTGCGGCCTGACGCTGAGCCTGTTGCGCGAGCTGTTGTGTAAGAATCCAAACAACATTTGTAAGCTCTCGGATGGGGTCCTGAGCAACTAGATCCACTGCTTGCTCGGCCCTAGCCGTGCTTCCCTGCCCCCCAGATCGGGACCTTGTGGCCCGGGGGCGGCTCCTAAGCCTACCTGGATTCTGCTGCCGATTTCTTGCATCTCCGGACCCCTCCTATCAGGCAGTGTCTTCTCGAATGTTTCCTCGAGTCACCATCTCGGTCCTCGGAGGTAATGTGACTGGTGTCTGAATGAAGGCGTAGGCATCCTCCTTCTAGCGCCAAAATATTGATGCTTATCGAGATCCGGCGTCGAAATCAACACCACGTGAGGCTGCGCACAGTGCCTAGCTCTTCCCGGCTCGCCTCAGCCCGGTCGGTGTACCTGCAACAAGAGGAAGGACGCTTCGGAGGTGAGAGAAAAGACGTCAGTCAATAGACAAGGGCTCTCCGATGCTTAAGGCAGGGGTTGCTCGGCAGAAGGTGAGAGCTTGTTAGGTGGGAAGTAGCACATATATCTAGAATGCAATAAATGCATCATATTTATAGGCTACCACTTGGACCGGGTGTTAGGTGGGTTTTGCCCACAACTTAGGTGTCACATTTTTTAATGTTGGAATAATTTTAGTTTTTAAATATTTTAATGAGGATTAAATTTTATATTTAAACTAGGATTAAATGGTATGACCAATGTGCCACATCAACAGAACTTAACAGAATTGTGATGGAAGGAGCGTTTTTGCAAACATTTCATAGTTTAAGAAGACTAATAGGTATATTTTAAAGTTTAAGGCAGCAGTGTCGGGCGATATTTTTTAAATTAGATCTTTTCTTTTTCTTGTTATTTTAACCATACTTGATACGTGAAATACCCGTTCTTTATTATTACTATTATTCTTCTTCCCAACAGAGAAGATGTCTTTTTATTTTTGTTAAGAGTTTGCAAACGATGCGATGAGTTTTCAAAAATAATAATTAATAATAATAATGATAAAGCGATGAGAAGAAGTATACCACAAATCCACCAAAGAACTACAAACTACTCTCATAATCACAATCAAGTACAAGACTCTGGAAGTGAAAAGCTAAGTTCTTCGAATTGGACTTCCCTCATAAGGAATCTCATTTCTGGAGGCTCACCCAAAGAAGCTCTTCGCCTCTACGCTCAAGTTCACAGCAAAGGACTTCACAACGTTTTGGGAGTAGTCCCGCTCATTCTCAAAGCCTGTGCTTCTCTTCACTTCCTAAAATGTGGGAAGGCTTTACACGCCGAGTCCACAAAGCGTGGGACCCATTTTGATGTCTTGGTCGGAACCTCATTGGTTGACATGTACGCTAAATGTGGAGAGATATTTGATGCCTGGAAAATGTTTGATTTAATGCCTGAGAGAAATGTTGTCACTTGGAACGCAATGATTGGTGGGTATTTGAAGAATGGTGATGTGAATTCTGCTTCTATGTTGTTTGAGAGGATGTCATTGCGGAATTCAGTGACGTGGATTGAGATGATTGATGGGTTTGCGGCGAGTGGTGACACGTTTAGTGCTAGGAATTTGTTCGATCGTGTTCCATCAGAGATGAAGAATTTGGTCACGTGGACTGTGATGGTTGATGGGTATAGCAGCAATGGAGAGATGGAGAAGGCAAGAGAGGTTTTCGAGCAGATGCCCGAGCGGAATTGCTTTGTGTGGTCATCGATGGTTTCGGGGTATTGCAAGAAGGGTTATGTTAAGGAGGCGAGGATCATTTTTGACAGGATCCCAGTCAGGAATTTAGTGAACTGGAATTCCATGATTTCTGGGTATGTGCAAAATGGGTTTTGTGAGGAAGCTATGAAGATGTTCGACGAAATGAGAGCGCAAGGTTTTGAGGCAGACGAAGTTACTGCCGTGAGCGTCTTGTCTGCTTGTGCTCAATCGGGGCTGTTGGATGTTGGCAGGGAAATGCATCACATGATAGTTGAGAAAGAGATGGATTCTAATCAGATTGTATTAAATGCACTGGTTGACATGTATGCCAAATGTGGGGATTTAGCCAGTGCCAGGTCGGTCTTTGAAGGGATGAGCAAGAGAAATACTGCCTGTTGGAATGCGATGATCTCGGGGTTTGCCGTTCACGGGCAGTGCGAGGAAGCTCTCGAGTTATTCAGCAGAATGGAAAGTTCAGAAGAAAGGCCTGATGACATAACCTTTCTTTCTGTTCTCTCAGCTTGCGCACACGGTGGTTTTGTGGATGAAGGGGTGGACATTTTGTCAAAGATGGCAAAATATGGCTTGGTGGCAAATGTCAAGCACTATGGTTGCTTGGTTGACCTTATGGGGCGCGCAGGGAGATTAAAGGATGCTTATGACTTGATCAAGAGAATGCCAATGGAACCCAATGACACGGTTTGGGGGGCTATGCTTGGCGCTTGCCGGATTCATTTGGATATGGAGATGACCGAAGAGATAGCCAAAGAGATCAACACCATAAATTCAAAAATCGGGTTCGGGCCAAAATGTACATGGTGTTCTTCTGTCCAATATTTATGCTTCTTCTAAGAGGTGGGAGAAGGCTGAAAGGTTGAGGCTGGTGATGGCAAATGAAGGGTTTCAAAAGACGCCTGGTTGCAGCTCGATTATGCCTTATGTCTCATAGCACCTATACTCTTAACTGCTACATAATGAGACATTTGTTTATGGTTATGAAGGCCAAAACGTAAGTCGGGTGCCTTGCACAAGGAAAAATGCGAAACTCGTATCTGTTTTGTACAGTGTTTAATCAAACTGGGGATTTCTCAATTTGTTGGAAGCTACAGCCATGATTTAAAAAAAAATGATGACAACAGAAGGCCTCATATCTGTGCCATGTCGGGTTACAAGCATCTTTGATCAAGGAAACGTGAGATGAATTAGCCAATCCTCTTTAAATCTTTAATAGTGTCTCTTCCCGTGAAGATGTACTAATTCCAAATTAAAGTTGAAAGCTAGACTCGGTCTTGACTCTTTAATACAGCTCGTGTTTGTACTATGTATCATTCACTTTACAAGTATCTCAATCACGCAACGCGAAAAGAGTCGGCAATCCTTTTCAAATCTTTGTAGTGTTTCTTCCACTGAAGACCTACAAAATCAAAATCAAAGCTTAAATACTTATTTTTATCTATATTGAGATAATGTATCTAATCAGAAGAATGTCAAATGCACAAAATATCCTTACCACTTCCAGTAACGTTAAACATGTAAAGGCGGTTCCCAGCTGCAGTTGCTGTTATGAGAACATGAGGAGGCTCCAACTCGAATTGGTAATACTTTCTTCCAGAGTGTTCGGCTACGCTCACACTAACAACCTTTCCTTCCACATTCTCGCCAATCACTTCTGGTCCAAATGCAGTAATTACTTTCTCTGGCGGTCCAATTTGTTCAATCTTGGCATCATCACCAAGATCTGCACGTCACAATAAAACCTGAATGTTGCTCCCCGAAAATTCCAAGCTAATTAAAGAAACTAAACATATGGAATGAAGAAACAATACGATCCTTTATCAAGTGTTCGGAATCAGAATCCTAATAGCATAAGGATTGTAAGAAAGTAGTATATATAAAATTTCGTAAAGGCTTACTATCTGCAAATCTGAGAACAGGAGCAACAATAACAAACAGGCGTCCTTCTTTGGTGCTACCAAATCTCAAATCAATCTCTGTGCCACCTAGGTCTGCTATTGACACTGGAACCTATAACAGAGACAAAAGTGATTATGAAGGGAAAAGCCAGAAACTGATGCGCGCTGAAATGGAAATATGGAGAAATATGGGGTTGAAAAATTGTACCTCTTCCCAATCCTGAGGCACTGAAAAGGAATAAGGGATGATGGGACTCCATCCAACTCCATGCCCTCCAGACTTCTCATCCGGTCTTCGGTATGTCCTCCAACCTGTCTGAGTATACGCTTTACTAACTTGAGAATTTTCTCATGAAACAAAAAGTAGACAAAGAAAAGATAATCCGTGGAATCCAAAACTGTGAACACTCCTAGCTGCAGATATAGCCATCATATGACATACATATGTGATTACCATTCATTTCCCTTTAAATTCACACAAAAGAGGCATTTTCTTGTCCTACATATCACAATAACTATGATGTTTAAAGACTACAGATTGCTTTATCAATATGGATTACATAGCTACTACATTAATTTGAAGCCTTCTATCTTGTATATTATTCCACTTAAGCTCTCTATATGGAAAAGTTGAAACAATTCACAATGAAGCCTATTCCTTTTTCCAGCCAAAACAAAAATAGGAAAGCCTATTTCTGATGAAATGTAATAGGAAAATTGGGAAACATATGCAAAATAGGAATCTTCCGTCAATACAAGAACACCTCAAGCCATGGATTTTTTATGACATAAAAATAGAGGGTGGCAAGTTAGGTCATGTTTCTTTCGGTCTATATCATCTTTTCGGTCTACTTTTGCATCAATCATTTAAGCTATTTCGGTCGAATTTAAGGTGTCATTATTTAAATTGCCATGCCTAATCCAAAATTATACTGTCTGTTTGGGTGAGTTTTGTAGAAGCTGTTTTTAGCTTCCTAATTCAAAAACTGTGTTCAAAAATATTTAAATAATTTGTTAAAAGAGCCTTGACTTTTTTTAAAGTATAAGTCTGAAACTATAAAATATGACTTTAAAAAATAGCATTTTTAAAATAATTTTAAACTTATACCGAAAGTTTAATAAGACGTTATAAACTTTGACATATCATTTTTATTATTTATTAGAAAATTTTAAAACCTTTCCAATTCATTTAACCTTTTTTTTAATAATACAATTTAAAACATTTATGGAAAAGATTGCAGGTTTCCTTTTTTTTTTTTTACCGATTAAAAACACAAGCAAAACTATGCCAAACGAATATATATCTGCATGAACAGCTAAAAACTAATAAAAAGAAAGGAAAAAAAGAGATGTGGCATTATGTAAAGATAAAGGAAACCAACCTTCTTCATCTGGTTCAGAGAGCCCCGGAATTCTTCCAGCGAGAGGGCCTTGTTTCACCACAGCCAAGCCTTCACTTGGGAGACCCACTAACGCTAAAGAAGAGAGTAAAGAAACCCCACAAAGCAAAACTGACCTTCTCTTCAAAACCCCACAAGATTTCTCATCTTCAATATCATGGGAATTACTATTTCTTTTTGAATCACTTGTAACAACTTTTGTTCTTGAGACCCCATTTTCCATTGAGCATGAAGAAATTGTCTGCTTGTGATAATATGTCCAAGAGAAACCGCAGCTTGGGAACAAGGTCACTACTCCCATTTTCATCTCCCCCACCTCAAAAAAAAAGTGCTATGATGATTCTTGGTTTAGATGTAATGAGACAAGCATAAAAATAAAAATAAAAAAAAGGGTTGGTTTAGTCACCAAAAAACTTGATCTTTGTCTAGAGGAGAATTTCAAGGGCCTATACGATGAGTGGTGACGAACTAGGAGAATTTTCAGTTTGGGGAAAGATGAGGTTCTCACTGAATTAGGTGTCATAGTTTCCCTTTTTTTTCAGCTAAAAGATATGACTTCCAGCTGACACGTCACATGTCCAATCACTTGTTTTTCCTTCTTCTTTTTTTTTAACCCAATCACTTGTTAATTATTTGGCCTTTTTTTTTTTTTTTTTGCTAGTTCGAGATAACACTTTTTTAAAATCAACATTAGTAAAGAATAAGTTTTGGAAATATTTTAGTAAATAATTTATTTATTTATAATGTAAATAATTTTTATTTATACAATAAATAAATTTAAGGTATAAATTAATTTATAATAATTTTAATAAATAATAAGTTTTTAAATATTTTATTTATAATAAATATGAGATTTATAGTATAAATAATTTATTTATTTTTTTATTTACAGTGTAAATTATTTTTATTTATACAATAGATAAATTTAAAATATAAATAATTTATGTACCTCTTTATTTATAATGTAAATAATTTTTATTTCACAGTAATATAAATCTGTTATTTATTACAATCATTTTAAGACCTACTATTTATTTCAAAAAATTAAAAAAAAAAAAAACAAAAAACTACTATTTCTCTCCATCATCCTCCCTTTGGCGTTTTGGTCTTGTTTACTAGATTTTTCTCTTTGTTCTTTTTTTTTTTTAAGGAGCCCTAGTTTATTAGAATTATGTCGATGTTTTGAGTAATCACGTTCTCTTCTTTTCATGACTAGGTTCTCCTTTTGTTTTTTTTTTTTTATGATAGTTAAGGCCACTAATCGAAGGACAGATTTAATAAAAACAAGCCAAAAAGGGCCAAGGTATAACAAAAAGTACAACGACCAAGAACGGGGTATACAAGTAGAATCAAAGAACCTACCCGAGATTCCATGCACCGATCGATGGAGCTAAACAAAACCTTGACCCTAGATAGAGCTAAACTCCTACCAACAGTGATCCTAAGGACCACAGAAACAAACCACACCTTGACCCAAGCCTGACTTATAACACCACCCAACAAACTAAAAGGCATAAGGAAACCAGCCTCAAACACAATACTGACACAACGAACACAGCCTAGAGGGCTAGTGGGGAAACCACTACCTTTTTTACAACAAACATCGAACACAACATCAACACAAAACACAAATCCAAAGCGCGGCCTTGTAACGTCCCGAAATTTATTTAATGTTAATGTAATGTAAATGATGAATTAGTGTGCCATAATTAACGTTTTAACATTTATTAGATTATTTGGTTGGATTTTGAATTTTTGGTTGTTTTGTTAAATTGATGCATTCAAATGATTTCTTATTGATTTAAAATGATGTTTTGAGTTTTAAAACACAACAATTTGTAAAATGTTAAAAATACTCTGTTTTGCAAAACCGTGGGCGGCACATGGTTTTCGCACAGTAAAACCGCCCACCGATTTTCTCTATTTATTTCCCTCTTCTCTCTCTCTCTCCTCACTCTCACGTTTCACTCTCTCTCTCTTCTCTCTCTCTCTCGGCAGCTCCCTCTCTCTCAATCTCTTTCAAAAAATTTTAAACCCAATTTCGAATCCAAGCTTCGGGTTAGCGAGGAGGAAGCTCGGGGACGTGATTCGGCAACCGAGAACGCGGATTGAAGCTTCGATTCGAGGTTAGATTTGAAATTTCTAAACTTTTTACAAAATTTTCAATTTTGTGCATTTTTGAAATCTAGGTTTGATTAAGCTTAGAAAACCTTGTATTTGAGTTAAATGAACTTAGAACAACTAGAATCTAAGCTTAGATTGAAGAAAAACGGATTGAATTCAAGATTTTTCATTTTCCCCTCATTTTCTCATTTTCGGATTTTTGAGGATTTTGAGTTCAAATCTTGTTTAAATGAGTCCAAACATGTTTTAGTATGTTTTTCTATCAACTATGATTGTTTTTCATGCCTGGGATTTGAGAAAAACAGGTTGGAAACAAGATTTGGATTTTGGGGATCGAGAAACCCGTGGCTGGGATTTCTGGATTTTCCCAGTTCGGCAGGCCGAACTGTGTGTTCGGCAGGCCGGAGTGATGATCGGCAGGCCGACCGAGGCATGGAAATTTTTGTGATTTTTACCCGTTTTCACTGTTTTGAACCCAGATTTAAATCCCAACCGTATAGAATGATTTTAAAGGTACAAATGGCACACTAGGACATCATGAAATGATTTAGTAACATAGAATGTCTCGAACTAGATATTGATCGACTTAGTTTATATCTAGGATCGTTCGTGGTTTCGTGGAGCTAACGTATAGCGGACCGGGATTGCGGTGTGGGGCATCGGCACGAGTATTGAAGTAGGACTTCTATCCTATTTTCTTTGGTAGCCTGGTTTTGAAATGATTTGGCTTTGAAAAGGATTTCTATCAAAATGTTTTCAACGGTTGTTTGAAAATGGTTTTATCGGTTATATTTTAATATACCGTGATCTGAAATGAATTTCATAATAAATGTAATTGACAACACTCGGTAATTGGGTTTTGAATGATAATGATAATAAACACATGGGCATGATGCCATATCAGAGATCGGGTCGTGTAGCGATCGACCTTGGGAGCAGGTCCCGAAACCCAGCTGGGCCACTACGGTGGTGATATCATGGTTTGCCTAGGTAAAAGTAAATTGGTGTTTTGATTTGACAAGTGGACTGTTCTGTGACAGAACGGTTCTACTCAAATTATTTATTTATTTATTTATTTAAGTTTCCTTTGAATAACTTCTAATGATGCTATGTTTCTTTGCATTAAACTATTTTATAAAACATAGTCCTACTGAGCCTTTCGCTCACGTTTTATTGTTTTAAATTTCCCCCATCTAGGTGGTCTTCCATTTAGGTTTGGAGAAGATTCTTCGGATCGAACTCAGGAGCAATAGGAGAGTTTATTTATATTTTATATTATTAAATCAAGGCATGTAAGACTTAACTATATTTGTACTTGGACTGTAATTGTATTTATGATATTGTCAGAACCATGTGTGTGCACAAGTTGTGGGTTGTGGAACCCATATTCGCAGTTTTTATTTAATTTTTATTACCTGCTTAATATTTATAAATTCTTTTATAAAATGTGGTGGAAAATCTTCTTAATTTTTATTTAATTTGATTCTCAAACTCTCAATTTTTAATTAAATTCTCTTTTAATTAATCTAAATATTCCGCCACGTCACATCCCGTACTCCGGGGCGTGACAGGCCTCCACCGCGATCCATGCATCCGAGGTCTCTCAACGCCAACAGCTCAAACTCCTCAACCACCCAACTCCAGCTATCTACCCACGGGAGATCCCCCACAGTCCCTCCTTGTCCATCCACCAGTAGGACCATTTTGTTTAATTTGGACTAAGCAACATCATCAACTTTTTAAAAAAAAAAAAATTGACTTAAAAAAAATGTCAACTTGGATATGCAAAATTGATCCCAAAAAAAAAAAAAGAGAGACTTGCATGTACAAAGAATTTAACTTTAGCCGCAAGAATGTTGAGAGTTTGATTATAAAAATAATAGAAATAACAATGATAGAAAAAATTTCCGACCAGGCATTCATATGATTTGTGAAAACTTTAAAGCACAAAAGAGAATGCATGAGAATCAAGTTTTACATACTACAATGTAAAGCTTTCATATACTATAATATATAAGTTTTAACTTTAACATGTGTTTGAATTGTTCATTAAAATTAATTGGTTCTAGCAAATTATAGTAAAAAGCTCTCAACAACTACAGTAAAAAATAAAAAATTGTTATGATATAAAGCTCTCACAAACTATAGTTTTTAAACTTAAAACGTTAATTCTTACCAACTTGTTAAACACCCAGTATGTTCCAACTTGATTACTAAACACTCTCACTTGTTACCAAATACTCTATTATAATACTCATTGTGCAATATATATATATACACACACACACACACATATATAATAAAATAAAAGCTTTCCCCCGCTTTGTTTTCTAAACTTTAAAATTCTCCACTTTGCCTTTTAACTTTCAAGACTCTTCACTATACCCCATGAACTTTAAAAATCTCTATTTTGTCCCTTAAACTTTTAAAATTCCTCACTTTGCCCTCTAAACTTTTCGATTTTTAGTTCAAATAGACAAAATTTAATAGAAAATCAAAGGTTTGGGGGTCAAATGAGAAGTTTTAAATGTTTAAAAGACAAAATGATGATTTTTAAAGTTCAAGAAACAAATTGAAAATTTTTCAAAGTTAAAAAAAAAGTGATAATATTTAAAGTTTAACGACAAAGTGTTACAGACCTTGAAGTCTAAGGACTATTGGTTTTAATAACCCTAAACTATATTAGCGTAAGTTTTGATAAACGTAGCTTATATGTTTATTTATCACTTCAAATATGGTATGCAATCTCATTAGCGGGGGAAAAGAAAAATCAAAACAAAACAAAAAGTCCATGCTAATATTAGTTGAAAATTGTCAGTTGGATGGGGAAAAAATAAAAATCAAGGGGAAAAAAACAATATACACTATACTATATCAAAGTTGTGAGAAAAGTTTTACAGAATAAAGGGACTGTAGAATGGACAGTGAAATGATACAACCACGTGAAATGAATTATATCCAAGCAGGATCAAGGTAAAGGGATGGGAGGTTTCCACTTGGAGAATTCGACCAAATTTCGGTTCACGTATGATCCATTGTGAAGCCAGAATGTTTCAGCTGACTGGTGAAACTGCCTGACTTTCCTCTGAAGTTCCCACATGATGCCTAGCATTGCAGAACATGGAGATGATTCTGGCGCATAAGCCCATAAACACCTTACTTGCCTACCGCGGCTTATCATCGCCTCTATGTCTCTATCTGCTCCGACAAAAAAAAGAAGAGAGACAGAGAGAGACTCAAGTTAATCCATGATATATCAAAGAGTACAGAAAGCCAAGCAAGATGCAACAGGTTTAGTATTTGACCTGGAATTGACTCTAGGTAGTCCAATAACTCGGGCCCAATTCGAGTGGATGGCCATTTGATCGATATCTGAGCGTAGTCAATAACATTCTGAAAAGGCAATTCTATTTGATCCGATACTATCACTGGGACACACTCCTGTGTGGCATAAACAAACAACAATTCAATTGGCTCATCTTATGCACGTGAGAGAGAGAAGAGAAAGAGAGAGACAGAGAGAGAGAGAGAGACCACAAAGAAAGACTCGTAAAAACGAAGAGTCCAAGAAGATTCGCCACGCGGGGCAAGGCAGAACTTGGCATTACGCAGGTGTTCAAAATATTCAGGCCTCTCTAGTTTGTTGGGTCCTTTGAACTGCAAGTCTGGACATTCCAACTGTCCATAACATAAATAAGCATGTATTGGTGTAATGAGGAATAAAACCAAAAATAAAAAAAGAATTGCAATTGAATGATTAAACGTGATATTTCCCAACAAAAAGTACACTCCAAACACATGCTAATCAGCCCAATGAGTCCAACGTTAAGCAGTATCTAGCAAACAAAGCAACTAAACTGAAACCAGAGAGGGAATAGATTGCCTTAAAGCACTAAACCCATCCAACGCTTGACAATCCGACCACTAATTGAACTCATTTCCCATAGCATCATAATAAGGATTCAAAAACTACAAGCCAAGAGCCAAGATCTTCAAAGAATGGAAACAAGAAGTTAATCCCAAAAAAAATACTTCATTGGGACATGAAGAAATTGCAGAGGAATATTTACCTTATCAGGAAATTGCTTTGCAAGCTCTATCAACTTCAAACGGCCAACCTTTCCTTGTGCACGACCCAAATAATTTGCGAGATACTTCCGTTTTGATAGAGGCAAAGGTTGGACAGCCCTTGCAACATTTGTAGTCATTGAATCATCGACATTGCCAGGAATAATAATATCTTTCCAAGTATTAAAGGCGCCTGTATCTTTCTTATCAGTTCGGTCCCCCTGCACTATCAGATAACAAAACAATCTATTACGTCAAACTAAAATCTTTGTAGCCCACATATTTTCACACAACCACCAGATGGATTAATAAACATAAAAACAAATGGGACTTTTTCACTCATTTTAGGTTCTTTTCCACTATTCTGTTTAACCAGATGAACACACCAAATATCTAACAAATTGGTTCAAACATGAATCCAACAGAGACGGCAGAAAAGTTTTATGAGACAGACGGAAATAAAATAAATTATTTCTGTTTAGCTTGAAATAGAGCACCACAGAGAAAAGTATACAATGATGAAACCAGACACAAGAATAAACGACAGACTGACAGACATCTATCAACTACACAAGAAGTCCCATCACACTACACCTAAAACCTTAATTTTAATTGTTCTCAACTCAATTCACAAACTATTAGAAGCTGATAGATCAATAAGTAGGACTAATCATTTTAGTTGCATGCATCATGGCATTCCCTCAATGTCATTTATCTTGGTAATTGCTCGCACGTTTGAAAGTAGTAATACTTATTCAGTTCCCCTTTAGGCTTAAGCCATGTAGATTACTTGTGTTTTGAGTGCAACAAGATGTCTTACACCCAGGCTGCAACTGAATGCTTCTAAGTTTATACTTCATATTAACCTGAACTAGTCTAACTGAAGTTCAATCCCAATAAACTTAACAGCTTTCAAAACTGAAGCGTCTCCAACCTAGTCATCTGAACAAGTCTAACCGAACTTCAATACCAAATCACTCAGCAGGCTTTAAGAATGAAGCGTTTCCAACCTAGCATCAATTCATCGAATCTAGTTAGTTCGTTTCAAGTGAAACACAGTCAACTAAATTCCCTTTAAATAACCAAAATAAAAAGAGTTTGGATAAACCAAAATATAAGGAAAAATGAACAATAAGCATGTCTTCAAAAACTTTCCCAGTTCCAAAATATTACCCATCTGATTATACCGGGTGTTTCATTGATGCATTCAACATACTTGAGAGGTAGCAATGCATCATAACAAGCAAGAATAAGATGGTCATGAATTAGGATGGAAACAAATTTTAGAGATCTGAAGACGCCCTAGAAACAATTCCATAATTTAGTCCAATCTCATTCTTCTAAAGTTTTTTCGACTTGGAATTCAAATCAAAATAAATCCTCCCTCACTTGGTTTGTCATGCAAATTTTACAATGCCATATTCCCACAGTGCATGTATGCATGTTGATTGGCAGAGTTAAGATAAGATAAATCATAAGGCCCTAGTTTGAGTAGACGTAATGAGTTCATTCCTAAGGCCGGTCCATCTAGTTCTAGACTTCTAGCCAATTAACTGCCCTATTCCGTGTATATCATATATGTAGCATGCTAATGACTTTTAGATAGGACAGTACCTCAGGAGTGAGAAATATGGAACGATTTATATATCTCTCCCAGGATTTAAAAATGTGAGCTCCAATACCACTGCAAATAATTAAAAATTTTGGTTGTACATGACATAATCCTTGTCCTCTAGTGAGAACAAAACGACAAAAAAAAAAAAAAAGGAAAAATAAATAATTGACAGATTTAAGTATTATACCTAGGGAAAACAAATATATGGTCACGTCCACCAGATCGCCTGAAATAAGGCATTTGACTCAACACCTGCAAAACAAAATGGCAAAGAGAATTTAATCTATGTTGTGCAATCAAATAAGAAACAGAACTGTGCAAAAGGACATTGCAACTAAACAAGGTCATCTCAAAATGCTACAACATGAAGTTTAAAGAAACTAAATGAAGAAATGACCTTCACATAGGCATTGGTAATCTCATTATCATCAAGGCCGCCCAACATGCGAACACATTTGATATAGGATGGCACAAAAAATAGGTCAGCTTCCTCCTTCTTCCTTGTCCGAAATCTCGATATTAGAAGCAGTTTGTGTATTTTAACCTACAATGATGGAGAAAACAAAGGCTCACTTTGGTGTTTATGAATCATAGCCAAATGCGTTGCCCCGACAAGTAAATAATTAAAATATTTCAAACTTCAGTCCATGTCTTTCTTCTTTTTTAAATTGCAGTGTATTCTCAATACTTTGACTTAATCTCTATGCTGCACCTAGTAACTAAACATAGAAAAGCGATAAAGTAGATGTTCAAAAAGAAAAATCTTCCTTGTTCTTTCCAGGCATTTTCTCATCGAACAAGCAATAGATTCAGCATTTCCAAAATGAAAGGGGGAAAAAAAACAAAAACAAAACAAAAGAAAACAAAGAAACAAAGCAACACAAAACAAAAACTAACAAACTCCTGCTCCCGAATTCACCACCAACCCCAAATTTAAACCCCGAGCACTCGGATAACAAAAGCAGTAACTTAAACAATCAAAATCAAATCAGAATATGAATAAAGGCAATGCTTCCTTTCCTAACAGAAAGATCTACACAAGACTCGAACACTCTCGTCCATGTTCTTTGCGCACATTTTCTCAGAAGCCAAAAAATTCCTCACAAATTCACCCCCAAAATCCAAGAATCTACACAAATTTACAGAACATAAGCCTTTTAAAAGAAATTAAAATATGAATAATAATCAATCCTTCAATTTCTACTAAAATGAGCTATATCTAACTCAGTCTTCCGTGTTCCTTTCGCAAATTTTTGCAAAAGCGAGCTATACAAATTTCAAACTCACTCTATGTCGCCCTTTTCGCGCATTTTCTCAGCAAACAAAAGCATGAACCAAGAAATTTACCTGAGTGCCCCACTGGCCTTTCATGCACTTAAGGGCGGAGATTTTCCCGTCGCGGCCGTACATCAAGGCCTTGAGCCCTTCGATCTCGTTCTCATCGTAGACATAGACTTTAAGGTCGAGGTGGGGTCCGTACCCACGCTGGGGCCATGAGAGATCTCCGCCGTGGGACGACGGCAATGCGCTCCGGACCGGACGGCTGAGATCGGCGGAGGAGAGGCGGTCGCAGGGGCGGTCGAAGATTCTGGATAGGAAGAAGGTGGCGACGACGAGGATGAGAGCTCCGATCTGTTGCGTGCGGGTGCAGGGAGTGTGACCGCCGGCGAAAGGTCGAGATTTGTTGGTGGTGCTTCCCATCAGGGAATCGGAGTGGGCGCCACTGTGTGGGCCCTTCTGGATTAAGTTTGTTGTGAAGTTCTCAGATCCTCTCTCTCTCAGGTCTAGTTTTGCCTCAGAGCAAAGCGAACTGAAAGGCTAACGTCGCATAGCGGAGGAGGAGGAGGAGGAGGAGGAGGAGAAATACAAGAAGCGAGAATGGATCAGAACGCAAGTCTGCGGTGGGAGTCGTTTATATACTTTGCGTTATTGTAGAATATTTCGAAGATGACACGTTTTGGGAGATTGTAGAAAATGTTGCATTTCGTTAATCTACAGGCACTAATGTTTACTTTGCTTTAAGCCTTACCCTCTCTTTGGTAAGAAGGAAAGTAAATAAAAAGGAGAAGGAATATTACAAAGATAGAAAATTAAAAGAAAAGAAAGTATTTTAGTTTTTTTTAATTATTTGGTATAATAGGAGGAAAAAAAAAGAACTTATCTCTATCTGTTTGGTATTGAAAGTAAAATCTAATGGATAGAAAAATTATAATCAATGTAATTACTTTTTAACCTAACACAATCAATACAATTCTTCACTTTCAATTTTCACAAAAAAAAGAAGAAAAATTCAACATTCTCCTTAATTCAAGAAGACAACAAAACATAAAATCAATAGGAGAGAGATTCAACCATAAATTAACAATAATTTAAATAAATTTGAATTACATACCTTTATCAATGTTTAACGGTAGAAATTGTAAAAAATAAGCTTTTCTGTAAAAAAAAAAGATGGGAAATTTATGATGAAGATGTGAGGTATAATGATTGTGAAGGTTTGCAAGGAAGAGAACCAGTCAAGAAATAAAACGTGAAATGTGCCGAAGATTTGTGAAGTATGGGAGAAAAAGTAGTTTCTAGATTTTTTTTCATATAATTTTTATGGATAATTTTGTAATTTTGTCTCCTTTATATGACTGGCAATCTTTTCCATTTGATAATCCATCTAATTTTGAGAGGAGAAAATATAATAGAACCTACTTTGTAGTTTTTCCATCTTATTTTCCTTTCCATCCAAACTTCTCTCCTACCAAACACCCAATCTATCAATTTCTATCTTAAAATCCCTCCACCATTTTCTTTCCATCCAATTTTCTTTCGTACCAAACGGAGGCTTAAGGATTTAGTAGAAATCATATATAGAAATATTGAATTTGCATCTATAAATTGAATTTGCATTTCCCATTTTACCCTTATCTTATTCTTTTTGTCCAAAACTTTTCTACCTCTCCCCTCTTTCTTTTTCTCTCTCCTTTGCCTCTCTCGATCCTCCGCTGTGTGCAAGTTCTCCTCTTTTGCCCTTCATTCTCTCCCTTTCTCTCTCCCCTTAGTTTTTGTTGCCCATTGCCGAAGCCATTGAAGGCAAGTCGCGCCATCACCGAAGTCTCACGAAGGAGCAAGTTGTGTAGAGTCAAGCGAACGCAGGTCACATGGAGTTATTGGAGTAATGAGAAGAGGTAGGTCACGTCGTCATTGGAGTTGCGCCAAAGCAAGTAGCACAAAATCTTGCAAAGATGGGTCGTGCGGAGTCGTGCAAAGGCAGGTCTTTTTGGCAGCGACGAAGTGACCATTACTGAGAGTACTTGAAAACCAAGTTCAAACTTAAAACATTATAGCATGTGAGAGCTTAGATTTAGCTTATATGTCTCATTTTTCATGTCCCCTTATGTGTCCCTCGAATAGTATCATGTCACGTCAATTAAAATATTTTAGTGATATAATATTTTAATTGACGTGGCACAATATTGTTTGAGGGACATGACGGGACATGAATAAGGAGACACATGAGTCAGATATGTGAGAGCTTTACATTGTAGCAGTTGGAACTAAAGCTTTACATTGTAGCAGTTGAAACTTATTAGTTCCAACTAGATTTGCCAAACAATGTGGCTATCATCATCTCATTGTTGCCGACGCTGTCTCGCCATGACTTCCTTAGAGCTGCGCTGTCAACATCAACGAAAAGGGATAGAGGACGTCGACAGTTAGGATTGTAGACGAGAAAGAGATAAAGAGAGAAAAAAGATAGAGATGAGAAAGAGCAAGAAAAAAAAAAAAGGGATGGAATTAAAATTTTAAAATATTTGTCGTTGGGTGTTAATATTTGACATTAACTCTAATTATTTTTAAATTTGATATTTGTTTCAATTATTTGCAAAGCATTTTAGGTCTTGCTACCCATACGTCAACACCAATTATAATTAGGGAAATTACAGTAGATCAACCAATTTATAAATGTTTTAAAAGTAAACAACCTATGTATCAATGATTAAGAAATATAGGTCATTTTTGGGAGAGCAGATCTGCTCTCCATTTTTAGTTTTAAACATCTTATCTTCTCATTTTACTCTTGTTTCTTTCTCTTTTTATTTTATGATTAGTGATGAGTACATGACCTGCGCGTATATTTTTGTATGTTGTATACGAAGATCTAAAATTTGTTGTAAATTTTTTTGATTTGAAGATCTAATGTATCTTAAATGCAAATAAACAAAAAAGAAGAAAGGATGAAAAAAAATATGAAACAGAAGGAAAACAATGTTAAAAAAAAAAAGATGAGAAAAAGACAAAAAAAAGAATGAAAAATAATAAAAGAAAAGAAAACCAAAAAAGAAAAGAAAAAGGAAAAAGAAAAAGAAAAAGAGAAAAAAGAAAGGGAAAAAAAAAACAAAATAACATATTTAGGTTAAAACTTAGTAAATAATGTCATTTAGTTTTAAAATGTATAGTAAATAGTATGTCATGAGAAAGTGAGTAATATCTCATGAGAAATTGAGTAATATCTCATGAGAAATTAAGAACAAAAATCCTAAAATACCTCCACCTTATTTTTGCTCTTTTCTTCCACTCTCCTTAAGTGTAAAACCGGTTCCTCTTCCTCTCTATCACTCGAATTTTTTTCCTTCCCACACCACTAAAGTTGCCAAGCCAAAAATTATAAAGAACAAGGAGACCAAGGAGAAGCTACTCAAAGCTTGCTCTTCAAGGGGAAATGCTAATCTCTTTCTCCTTTTTCTAAGATCTAGATTAGTTTATGGTATTTAGTGATAACAACGTATAATAAGTTCCTATTTGTATATTTATTATAGTTTTTGTTAGTTTATGTTGTTATGGTTTAGTCTATCTCAGATTGGATGTGAATAGTTAGGACTAGGTTATATAGTCTATGGTCAAAAAATATTTTTGCTTTTTTTGAGCATAAAAATGGACTCTTTAGAGATTGATTTTAGAGTTTTCCTGAACACGAACTTTTAGATTTTGATGTTTTGAACAAATTTCCATTATAAAGATTTTCGTGGTTTTGACTTTAAGACAGAGTTTCGGACCGTTTTATAAAACTGCCCAAAAACTATGTAAATAGTGGGCAATCATAATTTGTAGCAAAAACGGACCATTTTGTGGCCGAATTACAATTTTTGTAAAACATAAAACTTTTAGATCTTGGCAAGATGAAAAACTTTTGAGAAGAAATTTTTTAAAATTCTGCCTTTAAGATGCTGTTACAAATAGTTATAAAAACTTCACAAATTATGTCCAAAATAGTGCAGTTTTTGTTTTCGATGAAAACGACCCTCAAACAGTCCAAATTTTTATTTTTATAAAACGTGAAGATATTAGATCTCGATAAAATGAAGAACTTTTGTAAAAAAAAATTTTAAAAATTTTGCCTTGAAAATAGACTTTTTAACATTTTTATAAAAACTATTTAATTTTTATTTTATAATTAATAAGGAGGGGTCATTCATTTAATTTTTTTTTAAAAAAAATATGATCATTTATTTTAAAAAGGTCATTGAGAAGGCCACCTGGCCTATTTCCCTTTCGGTGTTTTGTAAAGTGAGGTTTATAATAAGTATTTTTTTAAAATATACTTTTGTCCTTAAATATAATTTTATTAACGGGTAATATGCAGCAATAAGAAATTTTATTTAAAAAAGTGTATAAAAAGTAGAATAGGGTGTCAATACACCCTACTTATTATTATATGTAGACTTTTTTATTATCTATTTTATAATGGACAATTATGTAAATCACTCGTGGTCAATTTTTTTTAATTTTTGAAAAAACTATATGAAATGCCCCTTATAAGCACGCTTTATTAAAAATGCTCTCCCCTTCTTGACATTTCAAAATTGGCCCTTTAAAATCTTCTCTTTTAAATTTGATTTATTAATTTATGCTTTTGTTCCTAATGTTGAAAAAAAAGTGTGAGGTGCGCAACGAAAATTTAAATTATATATATATCAGAGTAATTTCTAAAACACAAGTTTGAAATGCTATATGTATAAATTAGACAGATCTTTTACTAACCTTTGTGTGCCGAAGAACCTCCGTAACCTGTTATGAGAAGTAACGTTTCAGAAGAGCCTCAATCAACTGGTCTTCTTGACTATTCTCAATCCACAACCAGACTGAGGGTGGGCTCACACGTACAGCTCTTCCACCGATGACTCTCCTTTCAACCAATCGAGAGAACCCAAAGCCAATGTTCATGATTTATGAACAAAAGCTCTCAGGGAGTTCTTAGATGCTCACTAGAAGAGTATTACTCCTAATTTCTCAATTGATCTGAGTAAATCATGAGACTCACTCCCTTTATATAGCTATCGGTCCTAGGGTCAGTCCTTATCAGATTAGGTCTCAAAAACTTGAAACAGAATCAAGTTTGGATCAATATGTGATAAGATCTGCGTGAAAGCGCGTAATCTTATTGCTCGCTGATCGGCAGGGCGAACATCCTGATTGGTAGGCCGAACAGGCCCCATCGGCAGACTAAACACGTAATTCGATAGGCCAAACTCCCTGCGTAAATATCTCCGTAAATCTTTTATTTTCCACCTGAGATTCTATAGGATAAGGTCTTAGTTTTGATTCAAATAACCCAATAGAAAAATTATCTGATCAAAACAAACTTTATCAAGATAATCTCTAAGAAAATAAATCAATTCACAATAATTCTACAAGTTTATTTTGATCTAATTTATCCAAAATTAAATCAACCGATAAAGAGACAAGAATTATCTGATCCCAATAATTCAACAAGTTTATCTTAAATTAATTTTATTACAAAATTAATTTAACCAATAAACAGACATGAATTATTTGATTCTTTCAAATTTTAAACCAATCTGATAAATCCGACATAAGTCACTAATTATTGAAAAAGCACGCCGTGTCATTACAAGACTTTGTGAGCTAGCAAAGGGGACCAAAATGGACCTATAAAGTTTAAGCTCATGATAATTATGAAACTCAAAATCCCAGATATACATTTCACAATTATCAACTCTAACGCTACCCTACTAAAAGCTTGGAGCTGTACTCTTGAACTTTATAGAATTACGAAGCTCGTATAGCTAAGTCTCCATGACATATCATAGTGTATCGTATCCCCATATGAAAATCCATAATCGGCTTAAGGACAAGTTCTATCTTACCTTCCTGATTATTTTTATATTACGTTCCATTATCTCACCATCTAAAAACTTACTATCCAAAGACAGTATACCATTCGGTTACACCTATGTATCCAAATGGTTGAGCGCTCCTGTTTTTTCAATTACAAGACAACGCATATAAGAGGATATATTACTCCTAAAGAGGAGCTATGTATTCCATATCTATGAATAACAAGTCTACACTATCAAGAGTTATGCCTCCAACGTATCGACATGCATGCCACTATTGAGATGTGGGTGTTACCCTTTGGTACATCAAAAGACACAAGTCGAGACAACGGGCCCTCTATTCATCTTAGGATTAAGATACAATACAAATGATTGTCTAAAGTGAATCGATTTGCCGAGATAGAATTATTAATCCAAATCAATTCACTTTATGTCCCGATCCAACACATCTTCACCTATGACAATGCGCTAATGTTTCTATTCACGGAGTCCAACTCTGATGGTCAAGACAAACCATCTCCCTAAATGGGAAAAAGACAACATAACAATCTTTACATGAATAAAGCGCCCAATTTTATTCCCTCGATTGCGGATCATATGTTTTAGACCAGTAACCTTAAGAATCGTGTCTTACGCATAATCAGTCCATCATATGCCCAATTCTTAAGGTTTAGACTGACAGTCTCAGACCACTATTTGCTTAACATACATTCAACAAATATGAACGTAAAGAGGACAAGATATGGTATATATAAATGAATAAATTCTTTATTGATAAAAATGTCTCCAAAAACTTATTACATTTTTATTCCTTAGGGCATATATGTCTAACAATCTCCCACTTGCACTAAGTGAGTAAATAGAGCAAATTTCGCATTCCCATAGCTTCCACATGCCTCTCAAGACTCTCCCAGTAAGTGTCTTCGTAAATGGATCAGCTAAATTGTCCTCTGATGCGATCTTACACACCGTGACATGCTTGCCCTCAATGAAGTCCTTTATCACATAATACTTCCGATCAATATGCTTACTCTTCTTGTGAAATCTTGGTTCCTTAGCATTAGCTACCGCCTCACTGTTATCACAGTACAGTGATACTGCTTTATCCATGTCAAGTACAACCTCAAGATCCCCAAGGAACTTGCGGAGCCACTCTGCTTCTTTTGAAGCATCACTAGCTGCCACATACTCAGCCTCCATCGTTGAATCTGAAGTGCAATCTTGCTTCGCACTTCTCCAACTGATGGCACCGCCACCTAGAGTAAACACAAACCCCAAAGTCGATTTCCTAGAATCCAGATAGGATTGAAAATCTGAATCAATATATCCTAGAGGAGTGAGGTTCTCACTCGAATACACAAGTATATACCCTCGAGTCCTTTGCAGGTACTTGAAAATATGCTTTACTGCAACCTAATGGTTCGGTCCTGGATCTGCCTGAAATCGACTTACAATCTCGACCGTATAGCTAATATCCGGTCGTGTGCAAAGCATGGCATACATGAGACTACCTACTGCCGAAGCATAAGACACCTTCTTCATGTATTCTCTATCTTCATAAGACTTTGGTGACTCTTTCTTAGAAAGAGTAATTTCAGACCTAGATGGTTGCCCACCTTTCTTGGAATCCTGCATTGTAAATCTCTTGAGAATTATATCTATGTAGCTGGTCTGTGATAAAGCTATCATTTTGTTCTTCTTATCCCGATAGATCTGGATACCGAGAACAAAATTAGCCTCACCTAAATCCTTCATGTCAAATTGCTTGGTCAACCATAATTTGACCGATGACAACGCCCCAACGTCATTGCCAATTAACAGAATGTCATCTACATAGAGCAGTAGAAAAACCACCTTTCTATCTTTAATGTGTTTGTAAACACATGGTTCATCCACATTTTGTGAGAACCCATAAGTCTTGATCACTTGATCAAATCTTATGTTCCAAGATCGGGAAGCCTGCTTAAGTCCATAAATTGACTTTAGCAGCTTGCAAACCTTACCCTCTTGACCCGCGACCTTGAACCCGTCTGGTTGTTCTATACAAATGGACTCGTCAAGATAGCCATTCAGAAAAGCCATCTTGACATCCATCTGTCAAATCTCGTAGTCGAGAGTGGCAGCTATAGACAAAAGAATCCGATTGGGCTTAAGCATGGCTACAGGCGAAAAGGTTTCCTCATAATCGATTCCTTCCTTTTGCATATAACCCTTAGCTACCAGTCTAGCCTGAAAGGTTTTGACCTTTCCATCCACTCCTTTTTTCCTCCTGTAGATCCACTGACACCTTATGGGTTTTACCCCTTCGGGAAGATCCACAAGTTTCCAGACCCTAGTCTCCATAGACTTCATCTCTATGTTCATGGCCTCTGTCCAGAGTCTTGAATCAACATCCTCCATAGCTTCTGCGTAAGTATAAGGATTCCTGTTATGTTCATCCGGTTCAGCTAAAAGACTTCCCCATTGAACATATACCTCTTAGGTCGACGCCCGATCCTCCCACTACGCCGAAGCCCCTGAGGTCGTTGTTCAGGATTGTTTGGTTTTTCTACACCGATCGGAATAGTTTCGTTTGGAACCTCCGGAGTGATTTGATCACTCCTTAACTCCTCAAGCATCACTTTGCTTCGAGGTTTAAAGTCGTCCATGTAACTCTCCTCAAGGAAAATTACATTAGTTGAAACCACGACTTTATTTTCCTTTGGGTTATAAAAATAACCCCCTTTAGTCGCTTTTGGATATCCTATAAACACACAAACTTTCAAAAACGCTACCAACTTATTCGGATCCTTAAACAGGACAAGAGTAGGACATCCCCATATGCGAATATGGTTTAAGGATGTCTTCCTACTCGTCCACAACTCGTAAGGAGTTTTAGGGACCGATTTTGAAGGCACATTGTTCAAAAGATAACATGCAGTTTGTAGTGCATATCCCCAAAAGGATAAAGGAAATGATGAATAACTCATCATGGACCTAATCATGTCCAACAAATTCCTATTCCTTCTCTCTGCTACGCCATTCTGCTGCGGAGTGCCCGGCGCAGTCAAATGAGATAAAATCGCATTCTCTAACAAGTGTTCCAAGAACTTATCAGAAAGGTATTCCCCACCTCGATCTGATCGAAGTGCCTTTATGGGTTTACCCAATTGCTTTTCCACTTCAGCCCAAAACTCCCTGAACTTATCAAAAGTTTCACTTTCGTGGTGCATCCGGTACAAATACCCATATCTTGAGTAATCGTCAATAAAAGTGACGAAGTACTCTTACCCTCCTCGTGCCCAGATGTTCATCGGTCCGCAAACATCACTATGTACAAATTCTAGAACCCCTTCGGCCCTATTGCCCTTAGACCCGAATGGTCTTTTGGTCATTTTATCCTCCAAACAAGATTCACATTGAGGTATAGATTTCACCTTTAAGTAACTTAAAGGTCCATCCCTTACCAACCTTTGAATCCTATTCAGGTTAATATGACCAAGGCGCAAATGCCAAAGATAAGTCTTATTAGAGTGAGAAGTTTTAAGTCTTTTAGAGTCATCATCATTTATCTCAGCATTAAGCAATAAGTCCATCTTAGGTTTGATAAAATATAGATTATTTTTCATCCATCCAGAATAGATAAAAGATTTGTTTTTACGAATCACCACTTTTTCATTAAAAGATACTACGTAGGAGTCTTTAAATAAACAAGATACAGAAATTAAATTCCTTTTAAATTTAGGAACATAAAAACAATTTTGCAAAATTAAATTCCTATAATTATCAAAGTAAAGATGGACATCTCCCACTGCTTCCGCTGAAACCAAGGATCCATCGCCCATCCGAAGCGTGAAGTCTTCATGTAGCAGACTTCTCATTTCTTTAAACCCCTGTAGAGAAACACCAACATGATTAGTTACACCAAAATCTATGACCCATATGTCACTAGAGTCCTCAACCAAACAAGTTTCTAAATATAGTAGATCACACCTACCTTCTTTGGAAAGGAAGTCCTTGTAATGCTTCTTAATATGCCCTACCTTTCCATAGAAGAAGCACTTAAGCTTCTTTGGGTTCCTCTTCTTCTTTTTCTTGCTCTTGGTAGTAGCAGGAAAAGAAGACTTCCCGTTCTTGGCTCGTTGCTTCTTTTTATTCCCTACGTTAGGATTGGAATCAGAAGCAGCTACCATGTTGGCCTCTCCACCAGCAGGAGACTCCCTGATCAACAGTTCGAACTCTTGTAACTGTTTCATCAATTCTGTTAAGGTCATATCCCGTCTATTGCTTAAATTAAAAGTAGCTCTAAATGGAATAAATTCCTTAGACAGAGTCTCAAAAACCATATTCATCTGAGTTTTAGCATTGATGTCGGCTCCATTGGTTTGAGCCTCAGCGGGGTAACCTATGACCAATATCCTGTGCTCCTTTACAGATGTCTCCGGTCTTTGTCTACAGTTTAGAAGTTTTTGAAGTGCCCCTTGCCGCTTTGTTATGGCCTGGCCTCCAAACATATCCTCAAGATTATCCAAGATCTGCTTCGCAGTCTCATAATCCTGATGTTGAGCTTGCAGCACGTTGTTCATGCTAGCCATAACATAGCAGCGGGCCTGATCATTAGTATCTTTAACGATCGTACGCTTAGAATTGTTCATTACTTAAGTCCCCCATAGGGTCGGGAGGACAAGGGGTCGTCAGTACATATTTCAGTTTCTCAAAGGATAAGACGATATCCAGGTTCCGTTTCCCATCATTATAGTTCTCACCGGTTAATTGGTTTTGTCAAGTATCGATGATAAAGCGTTTTTAGATATTTTCAATCTACAACAAAGAATCATATACCAAACATAAGCAAACATATAATAATAATTTAGAAAGATAACACAATCATGTAAAATCATACAAATGTGTTTATGTGCCAAAACCTTGAAAATATCACAACCTTAAAACAATAATTCCCAACTCAAAATTTAACAAGCTCCTAGGAGGGTCATGCCAAGTTAAATTAGGAACACGGATCCCCTCCTAATTAATATATGCCATCCAGGACCCGTATGATCCAACATATATAAATAATCGTTTCTTTGGCCATTAATTTTATTAATAGAGCTCCTAGGGGAGGTTAATAATAAAATTAACGTGAGTGTATAACCATCGTTTCAATATTTTATCCATGATTTATAATCTCCACCTAGGGGTGTGCAACCATAAATCATACTAAAATACCTTATCCTTTTAGAGATCCAATCTGGTATATGATAGAAATCCCTTCCTAGGGGTCGGGACCACCATGTTCTGCCTATGGACCAACGATGGAGGCCTTAGGTTCTCTCTTCGAAAACCTTCTCCCACTCAATCTTTTGAACTCAAAGTTTTATTTTAAAATCATGCGTGAACAATTTTAATATGAGCAGCACTTCCTACTCTATATGACATGTTATCAATATATATGGCAAATCATATTATAATTCAGACAAGCAAAGCAATCAACCAAAGCTACAAGCAAAATAATAATAACTGTAATATTATGGTTCCATCCTGGAAAATAGAAAAATAAGATTCTTCAACCTTGAATCCTCAAGTCGTATCCTTCTTCATGCAATACTCATCTTCAAGTCTTCAATCTCGTATGAATCAAATACTTCATATTTTTGGTCATATCCAAATTTAATGTTTCTCAAAATCGTCCCAAAAATAAAATTAGAACTGCACCGAAAAATTGTACATTTTCTATAAGTTTTTCAACTCTCGGTCGGTAGGCCGATCTGGGTGATC
This sequence comes from Artocarpus heterophyllus, assembly GCA_025403435.1. NCBI lineage: Eukaryota > Viridiplantae > Streptophyta > Magnoliopsida > Rosales > Moraceae > Artocarpus > Artocarpus heterophyllus. The sequence continues at coordinate 15,041,863 of CM046333.1, forward strand.
GGCCTGTAGGTCATGTTTCATCGGCCTGCCGATCGAAAAAATCAGCCTGCCGACCCATGAAAGTTCAGCATGCCAAACTGGATGTTCGGCCGGCCGGCAGAGCCAGTCGATTTCTTCCCCATTGTCAGCCTGCACAACCATATGTCCGGCCTGCCAATTTGTGATCATCGACCTGCCGATCTATGAGGTCCGGCATGCCGACAGAGCAGAAAATTCCAGAAAATACAATTTTAATGCAATTCATCAATTTTATTTTTAACACTTCAAAAACATAAAATTAGAGACTCGGGAAATATCTAGGAGTGCCATCATCAATCTTCTAGATCCGTCTTCTAGATCTGTCTTCTCCGAATAATTATTTAATTACAAAATTCTTGCAAATTTAAAATTAAATGACAATTCCTAGACAGAGATAATAATCTGCCATCTAATTATATGAAAAACCTAATTACACATTCTAACCTCTAAGGAACCATAACCGGTATAAATTAATTAATTAATAATTAATTAAAAAATGATTTAATCAACAATAATTAATTAACATTTACCACATAATCTATGACAACATATAATTATATAGAAACCTAGAGTGCCAACTCACTATAAAATTAAATTCAAGCATATGAGAGTTTAAAATCACAAAATTTATGCATATAACATAATCACAAACTTGTAAATTTATGTAAAAACCATGGCTCTGATACCATTTGTTGAAAAAAAAGTGTGAAGTGCGCAGCAAGAATTTAAAATTTTATATATATCAGAGTAATTTTCAAAACACAAGTTTGACATGCTATATGTATAAATTAGACAGATCTTTTACTAACCTTTATGTGCCGAAGAACCTCCGTAACCTGTTATGAGAAGTAACATTTTAGAAGAGTCTCAACCAACTGGTCTTCTTTGCTATTCTCAATCCACAACCGGAGTGAGTGTGGGCTCACACGTACAGCTCTTCCACTGGTGACTCTCCTTTTAACCAATCGAGAGAACCCAAAGCCAGTGTTCGTGATTTATGAACAAAAGCTCTCAGGGAGTTCTTAGACGCTCACTAGAAGAGTATCACTCCTAATCTCTCAATTAATCTGAGTAAATCATGAGACTCACTCCCTTTATATAGTTATCGGTCCTGGGGTCAGTCCTTATCAGATTAGGTCTCAAAAACTCGAAGCAGAATCAAGTTTCGATCAATATCTGATAAGATCTGCGTGAAAACGCGTAATCTTATCACTCGCTGATCGGTAGGCCGAACATCCTGATCGGCGGGCCGAACACGTCATTCGGCAGGCTGAACTCCTGCATAAGTATCTCTACGAATCTTTTATTTTTCATCCGAGATTCTATAGGATAAGGTCTTAGTTTTGATTCAAATAACCTAATAGAAAAGTTATCCAATCAAAACAAACTTTATTAAGATAATCTCTAAGAAAATAAATCAATTCGCAATAATTCTACAAGTTTATCTTGATCTAATTTATCCAAAATTAAATCAACCGATAAAGAGACAAGAATTATCTGATCCCAATAATTCAACAAGTTTATCTTAAATTAATTTTATTACAAAATTAATTTAACCAATAACTAGACATGAATTATTTGATTCTTTTAAATTTTAAACCAATCTGATAAATCTGACATAAGTTACTAATTATTGAAAAAGCACGCCGTGTCTTTACAGGACTTTGTGAGCTAGCAAAGGGGACCAAAATGGACCTATAAAGTTCAAGCTCACGATAATTATGAAACCCAATATCCCAGATATACATTTCACAATTATCAACTCTAACGCTACTCCACTAAAAGCTTGGAGCTGCACTCTCGAACTTTATAGAATTACGAAGCTCGTAAAGCTAAGTCTCCATGACATATCATAGTGTATCGTGTTAGACATGTATGCTCTAAGGAGTAAAAATGTAATACGTTTTTGGAGACATTTTTATCAATAAAGAATTTATTCGTTTATATATACCAAATATTATCCTCTTTACGTTCATATTTGTTGAATGTATGATAAGCAAACAGTAGTCTGAGACTGTCAGTCTAAACCTTAAGAGTTGGGCATATGATGGACTGATTATGCGGTAGACACGACTCTTAAGGTGATGGTCTAAAATATATGATCTGCAATCGAGGGAATAAAGTTGGGCGCTTTATTCATGTAAAGATTGTTATGTTGTCTATATCCCTTTTGGGAGATGGTTTGTCTTGGCCATCGGAGTTGGACTCCGTGAATAGAAACATTGGCACGTTGTCATAGGTGACGATGTGTTGGATCGGGACATAAAGTGAATTGATTTGGATTAATAATTCTGTCTTGGCAAATCGATTCACTTTAGACAATCATTTGTATTGTATCTTAATCCTGAGATGAATAATGGGCCCGTTGTCTCGATTTGTGTCTTTTGATGTACCAATGGGTGACTCCCACATCTCTATAGTGGCATGCATGCCGGTACGTTGGAGGCATGACTCTTGATAGCGTAGACTTGTTATTCATAGATATGGAATCCATAGCTCCTCTTTAGGAGTAATGATATCCTCTTATATGCGTTGTCCTGTAATTGGAAAACTGGAGCGCTTAACCATTTGGATACATAGGTGTAACCGAATGGTATACTATCTTTGGATGGTAAGTTTTCTAATGGTGAGACAATGGAACGTAAGATAAAAATAATCGGGAAGGTAAGACAGAACTTGTCCTTAAGCCGGTTATGGATGATCATATGGGGATGCGATACACTATGATATGTCATAGAGACTTAGCTACACGAGCTTCGTAATTCTATAAAGTTCGAGAGTGCAGCTCCAAGCTTTTAGTGGAGTAGCGTTGGAGTTGATAATTGTGAAATGTATATCTGGGATATTGGGTTTCATAATTATCATGAGCTTGAACTTTATAGGTCCATTTTGGTCCCCTTTGCTAGCTCACAAAATCCTGTAACGACACGGCGTGCTTTTCCAATAATTGGTGACTTATGTCGGATTTATCAGATTGGTTTAAAATTTATAAGAATCAAATAATTCATGTCTGTTTATCGGTTGAATTAATTATGTAAGAAATTAGTTCAAGATGAACTTGTTGAATTATGGCGTTCGGATAATTCTTGTCTGTTTATCGGTTGTTTTAATTTTGGACAATTAGAACAAGATAAACTTGTAGAATTATTGTGAATTGATTTATTTTCTTAGAGATTATCTTGATAAAGTTTGTTTTGATCAGATATCTTTTCTATTGGGCTATTTGAATCAAAACTGAGACTTTATCCTTTAGAATCTCGGGTGGAAAATAAAAGATTCGCAGAGATTTTTTCTCGGCAGTTCGGCCTGCCTATCAGAAAGTTCGGCCTGCCGAACTGGCCAGTTCGGCCTGCCTATCACACAGTTCGGCATGCCGACCGCGACAGTTAAGATTACGCATTTTTCACGCGTATCTTATCAGATATTGATCCGAACTTGGTTCTGTTTCGATTTTTGAGACCTAATCTGATATGGACTGACCCCAAGGACCAATAGGTATAAAAAGGGAGTGAGTCTAATGATTTACTCAGATCAATTTGAGAGATTAAGAGTGATACTCTTCTAGTGAGCATCTGAAAACTCCCTGAGAGCTTTTTGTTCACAAATCACGAACACTAGCTTTGGGTTCTCTCTATTGGTTGGAAGGAGAGTCACCGGTGGAAGAGCTGTACGTGTGAGCCCACACTCACTCCGGTTGTGGATAGAGAATAGCAAAGAAGACCAGTTGGTTGAGGCTCTTCTGGAACGTTACTTCTCTACACAGGTCGCGGAGGTTCTTCGGCACACTGAGGTCAGTAAGATCTGTTTAATTTATACATATGACATGTCAAACTTGTGTTTTGGAAAATACTCTGATGAAAAATTTTTAAAATTCCGCTGCGCACTTTGTTTCCAACATATCGTATCCCCATATGAAAATCCATAATCGGCTTAAGGACAAGTTCTATCTTACCTTCTTGATTATTTTTATCTTACGTTTCATTATCTTACCATCAGAAAACTTACTGTACAAAGATAGTATACTATTCGGTTACACCTATGTATCCAAATGGTTGAGCGCTCCTGTTTTTTCAATTACAAGACAACGCATATAAGAGGATATATTACTCCTAAAGAGGAGCTATGGATTCCATATCTATGAATAACAAGTCTACGCTATCAAGAGTTATGCCTCCAACGTACCGACATGCATACCATTATTGAGATGTGGGTGTTAGCCTTTAGTACATCAAAAGACACAAGTCGAGACAACGAGCCCACTATTCATCTCAGGATTAAGATACAATACAAATGATTGTCTAAAGTGAATCAATTTGCCGAGATAGAATTATTAATCCAAATCAATTCACTTTATGTCCTGATCCAACACATCTTCACCTATGACAATGCGCTAATGTTTCTCTTCACGGAGTCCAACTCTGATGGTCAAGACAAACCATCTCCCTAAATGGGATATAGACAACATAACAATCTTTACATGAATAAAGCGCCCAATTTTATTCCCTCGATTGCGGATCACATGTTTTAGACCGTAACCTTAAGAATCGTGTCTTACGCATAATCAATCCATCATATGCTCAATTCTTAAGGTTTAGACTGACAATCTCAGACCACTGTTTGCTTAACATACATTCAACAAATATGAACGTGAAGAGGACAAGATATATTATATATATATGAATAAATTCTTTATTGATAAAAATGTCTCCAAAAACTTATTACATTTTTACTTCTTAGGGCATACATGTCTAACAATCTCCCACTTGCACTAAGTGAGTAAATAGAGCAAATTTTGCATTCCTATAGCTTCCACATGCCTCTCAAGACTCTCCCAGTAAGTGTCTTCGTAAATGGATCAGCTAAGTTGTCCTCTGATGCGATCTTGCACACCGTGACATGCCTGCCCTCAATGAAGTCTTTTATCACATGATACTTCCGATCAATATGCTTACTCTTCTTGTGAAATCTTGGTTCCTTAGCATTAGCTACCGCCACATTGTTTTCACAGTACAGTGATACTGCCTTATCCATGCCAAGTACAACCTCAAGATCCCCAAGGAACTTGCGGAGCCGCTCTGCTTCTTTTGAAGCATTACTAGCTGCCACATACTCAGCCTCCATCGTTGAATCCGAAGTGCAATCTTGCTTCGTACTTCTCCAACTGATGGCACCGCCACCTAGAGTAAACACAAACCCCAAAGTCGATTTCCTAGAATCCAGATAGGATTGAAAATCTGAATCAGAATATCCTAGAGGTGTGAGGTCCTCACTCGAATACATAAGCATATACCTTCGAGTCCTTTGCAGGTACTTGAAAATATGCTTTACTGCAACCTAATGGTTCGGTCCTGGATCTGCCTGAAATCGACTTACAATCTCGACCGTATAGCTAATATCCGGTCGTGTGCAAAGCATGACATACATAAGACTACTTACTGCCAAAGCATAAGGCACCTTCTTCATGTATTCTCTTTCTTCATAAGACTTTGGAGAGTCTTTCTTAGAAAGATTAATTCCAGACCTAGATGGTTGCCCACCTTTCTTGGAATCCTGCATTGCAAATCTCTTGAGAAATATATCTATGTAGCTGGTCCGTGATAAAGCTATCATTTTGTTCTTCCTATCCCGATAGATCTGGATACCGAGAACAAAATTAGCCTCACCTAAGTCCTTCATGTCAAACTGCTTGGTCAACCATAATTTGACCGATGACAACGCCCCAACGTCATTGCCAATTAGCAGAATGTCATCTACATAGAGCAGTAGAAAAACCACCTTTCCATCTTTAATGTGTTTGTAAACACATGGTTCATCCACATTTTGCGAGAACCCATAAGTCTTGATCACTTGATCAAATCTTATGTTCCAAGAACAGGAAGCCTGCTTAAGTCCATAAATTGACTTTAGCAGCTTACAAACCTTACCCTCTTGACCCGCGACCTTGAACCCATCTGGTTGTTCTGTATAAATGGACTCATCAAGACAGCCATTCAGAAAAAGTCGTCTTGACATCCATCTGCCAAATCTCGTAGTCGAGAGTGGCAGCTATAGACAAAAGAATCCGGATGGACTTAAGCATGGCTACAGGCGAAAAGGTTTCCTCATAATCGATTTCTTCCTTTTGCGTATAACCCTTAGCTACCAGTCTAGCCTTAAAGGGTTCGACCTTTCCATCTACTCCTCTTTTCCTCTTGTAGATCCACTTACACCCTATGGGTTTTACCCCTTCGGGAAGATCCACAAGTTTCCAGACCCTAGTCTCCATAGACTTTATCTCTATGTTCATGGCCTCTGTCCAGAGTCTTGAATCAACATCCTCCATAGCTTCTACGTAAGTATAAGGATCCCTGTCATGTTCATCCAGTTTAGCCAAAAAGACTTCCCCATTGAACATATACCTCTTAGGTTGACGCCTGATCCTTCCACTACGCCGAAGCCCCTGAGGTCGTTGTTTAGGTTTGTTTGGTTTTTTTACACCGATCGGAATGGTTTCGTTCGGAACCTCCGAAGTGATTTGATCACTCCTTAACTCCCTAAGCATCACTTTGCTTCAAGGTTTAAAGTCGTCCATGTAACTCTCCTCAAGGAAAGTTACATTAGTTGAAACCACGGCTTTATTTTCCTTTGGGTTATAAAAATAACCCCCTTTAGTCCCTTTTGGATACCCTATAAACACACAAACTTTTGAACGTGCTTTCAACTTATTCGGATCCTTAAACAGGACATGAGCCGGACATCCCCATATGCAAATATAGTTTAAGGATGTCTTCCTACTCGTCCACAACTCGTGAAGAGTTTTAGGGACCGATTTTGAAGGCACATTGTTCAAAAGATAACATGCAGTTTGTAGTGCATATCCCCAAAAGGATAAAGGAAATGATGAATAACTTATCATGGACCTAATCATGTACAACAAAGTCCTATTCCTTCTCTCCGCTACGCCATTCTACTGCGGAGTTCCCGGCGCAGTCAAACGAGATAAAATTGCATTCTCTAACAAGTATTCCAAGAACTTATCAGAAAGGTATTCCCCACCTCGATCTGATCGAAGTGCCTTTATGGGTTTACCCAATTGCTTTTCCACTTCAGCCCAAAACTCCCTGAACTTATCAAAAGTTTCGCTTTTGTGGTGCATCCGGTACACATACCCATATCTTGAGTAATCGTCAATAAAAGTGACGAAGTACTCATACCCTCCTCGTGCCCGGATATTCATCAGTCCGCCAACATCACTATGCACAAGTTCTAGAACCCCTTCGGCCCTATTGCCCTTAGACCCAAATGGTCTTTTGGTCATTTTACCCTCCAAACAAGATTCACATTGAAGTATAGATTTCACCTTTAAGTGACTTAAATGTCCATCTCTTACCAACCTTTGAATCCTATTCAGGTTAATATGACCAAGGCGCAAATGCCAAAGATAAGTCTTATTAGAGTGAGGAGTTTTAAGTCTTTTAGAGTCATCATCATTTATCTCAGCATTAAGCAATAAGTCCATCTTAGGTTTGATAAAATATAGATTATTTTTCATCCATCCAGAACAAATAAAAGATTTGTTTTTACGAATCACCACTTTTTCATTAAAAGATACCACGTAGGAGTCTTTAAATAAACAAGATATAGAAATTAAATTCCTTTTAAATTTAGGAACATAAAAACAATTTTGCAAAATTAAATTCCTATAATTATCAAAGTAAAGATGGACATCTCCCATTGCTTCCGCTAAAACCAAGGATCTATCGCCCATCCAAAGCGTGAAGTCTTCATGTAGCAGACTTCTCATTTCTTTAAACCCCTATAGAGAAACACAAACATGATTAGTTGCACAAAAATCTATGACCCAGATGTCACTAGAGTCCTCAACCAAACAAGTTTCTAAATATAGTAGATCACACCTACCTTCTTTGGAAATAAAGTCCTTGTAATGCTTCTTAATATGCCCGACTTTTCCACAGAAGAAGCACTTAAGCTTCTTTGGGTTCCTCTTCTTCTTTTTCTTGCTCTTGGTAGTAGCAGGAAAAGAAGACTTTCTGTTCTTGGCCCGTTGCTTCTTTCTATTCACTAAGTTAGGTTGGAATCAGAAGCAGCTACCATGTTGGCCTCTCCACCAGCAGGAGACTCCCTGATCAACAGTTCGAACTCCTATAACTGTTTCATCAATTCTGTTAAGGTCATATCCCGTCTATTGCTTAAATTAAAAGTAGCTCTAAATGGAATAAATTCCTTAGACAGAGTCTCAAAAACCATATTCATCTGAGTTTTAGCATTGATGTCGGCTCCATTGGTTTGAGCCTCAGCGGGGTAACCTATGACCAACATCATGTGCTCCTTTACAGATGCCCCCGGTCTTTGTTTACAGTTTAGAAGTTTCTGAAGTGCCCCTTGCCGCTTTATTATGGCCTGGCCTCCAAACATATCCTTAAGATTATCCAAGATCTGCTTTGCAGTCTCATAATCCTGATGTTGAGCTTGCAGCACGTTGTTCATGCTAGCCATAACATAGCAGCGGGCCTGATCATTAGTATCTTTAACGATCGTACGCTTAGAATTGCTCATTACTTGAGTCCCCCGTAGGGTCGAGAGGACAAGGGGTCGTCAGTACATATTTCAGTTTCTCAAAGGATAAGACGATATCTAGGTTCCATTTCCAATCATTATAGTTCTCACCGGTTAATTGGTTTTTGTCAAGTATCGATGATAAAGCGTTTTTAGACATTTTCAATCTACAACAAAGAATCATATACCAAACATAAGCAAACATATAATAATAATTTAGAAAGATAACACAATCATGTAAAATCATACAAATGTGTTTATGTGCCAAAACCTTGAAAATATCACAACCTTACAATAATAATTCCCAACTCAAAATTTAACAAGCTCCTAGGAGGGTCATGCCAAATTAAATTAGGAACACGGATCCCCTCCTAATTAATATATGCCATCCAGGACCCGTATGATCCAGATATATTAATAATCGTTTCTTTGGCCATTAATTTTATTAACAGAGCTCCTAGGGGAGGTTAATAATAAAATAACGTGAGTGTATAACCATCGTTTCAATATTTTATCCATGATTTATAATCACCACCTAGGGGTGTGCAACCATAAATCATACTAAAATACCTTATCCTTTTAGAGATCCAATCTGGTACATGATAGAAATCCCTTCCTAGGGGTCGGGACCACCATGTTCTGCCTATGGACCAACGATGGAGGCCTTAGGTTCTCTATTTGAAAACCTTCTCCCACTCAATCTTTTGAACTCAAGGTTTTATTTTAAAATTATGAATGAACAATTTTAATATGAGCGGCACTTCCTACTCTATATGACATGTTATCAATATATATGGCAAATCATATTATAATGCAGACAAGCAAAGCAATCAAGCAAAGCTACAAGCAGAATAATAATAACCATAATATTATGGTTCTATCCTAGAGAATAGAAAAATAAGATTTCAAGAGAATAATCGAGACATATATCGATTCTTCATCCTTGAATCCTCAAGTTGTATCCTTCTTCATGCAATACCCATCTTCAAGTCTTCAATCCTGTATGAATCAAATACTTCATATTTCCGGTCATATCCAAATTTAAAGTTTCTTAGAATCGTCCCAAAAATAAAATTTAAACTACACCGAAAAATTGCACCTTTTCTATAAATTTTCCAACTCTCGGTCGGCAGGCCGATCTGGGTGATCGGCCTGTAGGTCATGTTTCATTGGCCTGCCGACCCATGAAAGTTTGGCATGCCAAACTGGAAGTTTGGCCTGCCGGCAGAGCCAATCGATTTCTGCCCCATTGTCAGCCTGCACAACCATACGTTCGGCCTGCCAATTTGTGGTCATCGACCTGCCGAACTATGAGGTCCGGCATGCCGACCGAGCAGAAAATTTCAAAAAATTCAATTTTAATGCAATTCATCAATTTTATTTTCAACAATTCAAAAACATAAAATTAGAGACTCGGAAAATATCTGAGAGCGCCATCATCAAACTTCTAGATCCGTCTTCTCCGAATAATTATTTAATTACAAAATTCTTGCAAATTTAAAATTAAATGACAATTCCTAGACAGAGATAATAATCCGCCATCTAATTACTTGAAAAACCTAATTACACATTCTAACCTCTAAGGAACCATAACCGGTATAAATTAATTAATTAATAAATAATTAAAAAACGATTTAATCAAGCATAATTAATTAACATTTACCACATAATCCATGACAACATATAATTATATAGAAACCTAGAGTGCCAACTCTCTATAAAATTAAATTCAAGCATAGGAGAGTTTAAAATCACAAAATTTATGCATAAAACATAATCACAAACTTGTAAATTTATGTAAAAACCACGGCTCTGATACTATTTGTTGAAAAAAAAAGTGTGAAGTACGCAACAGACATTTAAAATTTTATATATATCACAGTAATTTTTAAAACACAAGTTTGACATGCTATATGTATAAATTAGACAGATCTTTTACTAACCTTTGTGTGCCGAAGAACCTCCGTAACCTGTTATGAGAAGTAACGTTTTAGAAGAGCCTCAACCAACTGGTCTTCTTTGCTATTCTCAATCCACAACTGGAGTGAGTGTGGGCTCACACGTACAGCTCTTCCACCGGTGACTCTCCTTTCAACCAATCGAGAGAACCCAAAACCAGTGTTCGTGATTTATGAACAAAAGCTCTCAGGGAGTTCTTAGATGCTCACTAGAAGAGTATCACTCCTAATCTCTCAATTAATCTGAGTAAATCATGAGACTCACTCCCTTTATATAGCTATCGGTCCTGGGGTCAGTCCTTATCAGATTAGGTCTCAAAAACTCGAAGCAGAATCAAGTTCCAATCAATATCTGATAAGATCCGCGTGAAAACGTGTAATCTTATCGCTTGCTAATCGGTAGGCCGAACATCCTGATCGGCATGTCGAACAGGCCCCATCGACAGGCCGAACACGTCATTCGGTAGGCTGAACTCCCGCATAAATATCTCTACGAGTCTTTTATTTTTCACCCGAGATTCTATAGGATAAGGTCTTAGTTTTGATTTAAATAACCCAATAGAAAAGTTATCCGATCAAAACAAACTTTATTAAGATAATCTCTAAGAAAATAAATCAATTCACAATAATTCTACAAGTTTATCTTGATCTAATTTATCCAAAATTAAATCAACCGATAAAGAGATAAGAATTATCTGATCCTAATAATTCAACAAGTTTATCTTAAATTAATTTTATTACAAAATTAATTTAACCAATAACCAGACATGAATTATTTGATTCTTTCAAATTTTAAACCAATCTGATAAATCCGACATAAGTCACTAATTATTGAAAAAGCACGCCGTGTCGTTACAGGACTTTGTGAGCTAGCAAAGGGGACCAAAATGGACCTATAAAGTTCAAGCTCACGATAATTGTGAAACCCAATATCCCATATATACATTTCACAATTATCAACTCCAACGCTACTCCACTAAAAGCTTGGAGCTGCACTCTTAAACTTTATAGAATTACGAAGCTCGTATAGCTAAGTCTCCATGACATATCATAGTATATCGTATCCCCATATGAAAATCCATAATCGGCTTAAGGACAAATTCTATCTTACCTTCCCGATTATTTTTATCTTACGTTCTATTATCTAGCCATCAGAAAACTTACTATCCAAAGATAGTATACCATTCGGTTACACCTATGTATCTAAATGGTTGAGTGCTCCATTTTTTTAATTACAGGACAACGCATATAAGAGGATATATTACTCCTAAAGAGGAGCTATGGATTCTATATCCATGAATAACAAGTCTACACTATCAAAAGTTATGCCTTCATCGTACCGACATACATACCACTATTAAGATATGGGTGTCACCCTTTGGTACATCAAAAGACACAAGTCGAGACAACGGGCCTACTATTCATCTCAAGATTAAGATACAATACAAATGACTGTCTAAAGTGAATCGATTTGCCGAGATAGAATTATTAATCTAAATCAATTCACTTTATGTCCAGATCCAACACATCGTCACCTATGACAATGCGCTAATGTTTCTATTCACGGAGTCCAACTCCAATGGTCAAGACAAACCATCTCCCTAAATGGGATATAGACAACATAACAATCTTTACGTGAATAAAGTGTCCAATTTTATTCCCTCGATTACAGATCTTATGTTTTAGACTGTCACCTGAAGAATCGTGTCTTACGCATAATCAGTCCATCATATGCCTAATTCTTAAGGTTTAGACTGACAGTCTCAGACCACTGTTTGCTTAACATACATTCAACAAATATGAACGTAAATAGGACAAGATTTGGTATATATAAATGAATAAATTCTTTATTGATAAAAATGTCTCCAAAAACTTATTATATTTTTACTCCTTAGGGCATACATGTCTAACACCTAATTTTAAAATTAGATATGAATCCCTAAAATCATAGACTCTCTCTTTCTCTCTTCCTTCTCTTCCCTCAAATTCGCCCCTTTATCTCTACCTTCCTTCCACATCTAATCTCAAGGTCGACGTCAGAATCGTGGGTTCATTGACTCCGTTGAGTGTTCTCCTTGAGATATCAGGAGATTTGTCTGAATTCTCGATTGATATTCACTTGAAATTTGCTTGAATTGCATATGACGGAGGAACTCCTCGAGGTTTTTGTTAGACATGTATGCCCTAAGGAGTAAAAATGTAATAAGTTTTTTGAGACATTTTTATCAATAAAGAATTTATTCATTATTTATATACCAAATCTTGTCCTCTTTATGTTCATATTTGTTGAATGTATGTTAAGCAAACAATAGTCTGAGACTGTCATTCTAAACCTTAAGAATTGGGCATATGATGGACGGATTATGCGGAAGACACGATTTTTAAGGTGATGGTCTAAATCATACGATCTGCAATTGAGGGAATAAAGTTGGGTGCTTTATTTATGCAAAGATTGTTATGTTGTCTATATCCTTTTAGGGAGATGGTTTGTCTTGACCATCGAAGGTGGGCTCCGTGAATAGAAACATTAGCACATTGTCATAGGTGACGATGTATTGGATCGGGACATAAAGGGAATTGATTTAGATTAATAATTCTATCTCGGCAAATCGATTCACTTTAGACAATCATTTGTGTTGTATCTTAATCCTGAGATGAATAGTAGGTCCGTTGTCTTAACTCGTGTCTTTTGATGTACCAAAGGGTAACACCCACATCTTAATAGTGGTATGCATGCCGGTATGTTGGAGGCATGACTCTTGATGGCGTAGACTTGTTATTCATAGATATGGAATCCATAGCTTCTCTTTAGGAGTAATGATATCCTCTTATATGCGTTATCTTGCAATTGAAAAACTGGAGCGCTCAACCATTTGGATACATAGGTGTAACCGAATGGTATACTGTCTTTAGATGGTAAGTTTTCTAATGGTGAGATAATGGAACGTAAGATAAAAATAATCGAGAAGGTAAGACAGAACTTGTCCTTAAGCCGATTATGGACTATCATATGGGGATACGATACACTATGATATGTCATGGAGACTTAGCTATATGAGCTTTGTAATTCTATGTAGTTCGAAAGTGCAGCTCTAAGCTTTTAGTGGAGTAACGTTGGAGTTGATAATTATGAAATGTATATCTGGGATATTGGGTTTCGTGATTATGAGGAGCTTGAATTATGTAGGTCCATTTGGTCCCCTTTGCTAGCTCATAACATCTTGTAACGACACGACGTCTTTTTTCAATAATTGGTGACTTATGTCGGATTTATCAGATTGGTTAAAATTTAGAAGAATTAAATAATTCATGTTTGTTTATCGGTTGAATTAATTTTGTAATAAAATTAATTCAAGATAAACTTGTTGAATTATTGGGATCGGATAATTCTTGTTTGTTTATCGGTTGATTTAATTTTGGATAAATTAGATCAGGATAAACTTGAAGAATTATTAGGAATTGATTTATTTTCTTAGAGATTATCTAGATAAAGTTGTTTTGATTAGATAACTTATCTATTGGGTTATTTGAATTAAAACTGAGACTTTATCGTATAGAATCTCGGGTGGAAAATAAAAGATTTGCGAGATTTTTTATTCGACAGTTCGGCCTGTCAATGGATGTGTTCGGCGGCCAATGGGGCCTGTTCAGCCTGCCGATCAAGTGGTTCGGCCTGCCGATCAACGAAGGATAAGATCACATATTTTCACGCAGATCTTATTAGATATTGATTCAAATTTGATTTTGATCCAAATTTTGAGACCTAATCTGATGAGGACTGACCCTAGGACCAACCTCTATAAATAGGGAGTGAGTCTCACAAGTTACTTATATCAATTGAGAGATTAAAAGTGATACTCTAGTAAGTGAGAATATGAAAAACTCCCTAAGAGCTTTTGTTCACAAATCACGAACACTTGCTTTGGGTTCTCTCGATTGGTTGGAAGGACAGTCACCGGTGGAAGAGCTGTACGTGTGAGCCCACACTCACTCCGGTCGTGGACAAAGAATAATAAAGAAGACCAGTTGGTTGAGGCTCTTCTGAAACGTTATTTCTCTTCACAGATTGTAGAGGTTCTTCGGCACACAAAGGTTAGTAAGATCTGGTTAATTTATACATATAACATGTCAAACTTGTGTTTTGGAAATTACTTTGATATAAAATTTTTTAAAATTTCGTTGCGCACTCTTTTTCCAACAGTTTTGGATGGTGGGATGGTCGCCGTGAAGGCGTTTCACAAGCAGCTACGCAGAGGACAAAGCTGAGGCTTTATAGTGACAATTTAGGTGATGCTTGTTAGATATATAAGCCCTAAGGAGTAAAAATGTAATATGTTTTTGGAAACATTTTTATCAATAAAGAATTTATACATTAGTATATACCAAATCTTGTCCTCTTTACGTTCATATTTGTTGAATGTATGTTAAGTAAACAGTAGTCTGAGACTGTCAGTCTAAACCTTTAAGAATTGGGCATATGATGGACTGATTATGCGGAAGATGCGATTCTTAAGGTGACGGTCTGAAACATATGATCCACAATCGAGGGAATAAAGTTGGGCACTTTATTCATACAAAGATTGTTGTGTTGTCTATATCCCTATTGAGAGATGGTTTGTCTTGACCATTAGAGTTAGGACTCCGTGAATAGAAACATTGGCACATTGTCATAGGTGACGATGTGTTGGATCGGGACACAAAGTGAATTGATTTGGATTAATAATTCTATCTTGGTAAATCGATTCACTTTAGACAATCATTTGTATTGTATCTTAATCCTGAGATGAATAGTGGGCCCGCTGTCTCGACTTGTGTCTTTTGATGTACCAAAGGGTGACTCCTACATTTCAATAATGGTATGCATGCCGGTACGTTGGAGGCATGACTCTTGATAGCGTAGACTTGTTATTCATAGATATGGAATCCATAGCTCCTCTTTAGGAGTAATGATATCCTCTTATATGTGTTATCCTGTAATTAAAAAATTAGAGCACTCAACCATTTGGATATATAGGTGTAACCAAATGGTATACTATCTTTGGATGGTAAGTTTTCTAATGGTGAAAAAATGGAACGTAAGATAAAAATAATCGAGAAGGTAAGACAGAACATGTCCTTAAGTTGATTATGGATTATCATATGGGGATACGATACACTTTGATATGTCATGGAGACTTAGCTATACGGCTTCGTAATTCTATAAAGTTTGAGGGTGCAGCTCCAAGCTTTTAGTGGAGTAGCGTTGGAGTTGATAATTGTGAAATGTATATCTGGGATATTGGGTTCATAATTATCAAGAGCTTGAACTTTATAGGTCCATTTTGGTCCCCTTTGCTAGCTCACAAAATCCTGCAATGATACGACGTGCTTTTTCAATAATTGGTGACTTATGTCGGATTTATTGGATTGGTTTAAAATTTGAAAGAATCAAATAATTCATGTCTGTTTATTAGTTGAATTAATTTTGTAATAAAATTAATTTAAGATAAACTTGTTGGATTATTAGGATTGAATAATTCTTGTCTGTTTATCGGTTGATTTAATTGGATAAATTAAATCAAGATAAACTTGTAGAATTATTGTGAATTGATTTATTTTCTTAGAGATTATCTTGATAAAGTTTGTTTTGATCAGATAACTTCTCTATTGGGTTATTTGAATTAAAATTGAGATTTTATCCTATAGAATCTTGGGTGGAAAATAAAAGATTCGCAGAGATATTTACGTGGCAGTTTGGCCTGTCGATGGGGCCTGTTCGGCCTGCCGATCAGCGAAAGATAAGATTACACGTTTTCACGCGGATCTTATCAGATATTCATCCGAACTTGATTATGTTTCGAGTTTTTGAGACCTAATCTGATAAGGACTGATCCTAGGACCAATTGCTATATAAAGGGAGTAAGTCTCATGAGTTACTTAAATCAATTGAGAGATTAAGAGTGATACTCTTCTGGTGAGCATCTGAAAACTCTCTAAGAGCTTTTGTTCACAAATCACGAGCACTAGTTTTGGGTTCTATCGATTGGTTGGAAGGAGAGTCACCGGTGGAAGAGCTGTACGTGTGAGCCCACACTCACTCCGATCGTGGATAGAGAATAGCAAAGAAGACCAGTTGGTTAAGGCTCTTTTGAAACGTTACTTCTCTTCACGAGTCGCGGAGGTTCTTCGGCACATAAAGGTTAGTAAGATCTATTTAATTTATACATATAGCATGTCAAACTTGTGTTTTGAAAAAATACTCTGATGTTAAAACTTTTTAAAAATTTCTGCTGCGCACCTCACACCTAATTTTTCCTACAATGCTGTCATGTACAAGTTGAACTTCCACTTGTACTGAGCAAGAGCCACCGACTAGTGGGACACGTTATGAGTGAGGCTTGTGCCTGAATCGCATGTGATGGAGAAACTCACCGAGATGTGCAAGGATGCAGTGGCAGAGTGGGACTAGGCGGTTGTGTGGTTAGGAGAGGTGATTTTGGGGTAGTTGAAAGAAGAGCTAGGTTTGTCTGTGAGGGGGCTTAGGAAGCTGACATGCTTGGAGACAAGGACCATGGTGGGTTAGTACTACCCATACTGATGGCATCTTGATCGAATGGTGGGGATTGTTTGATACGGACTCGAGAGTTTGTAAAAATTTTGGTTAGTTTGTAGATCTAAATTTTATTTATTTTTTATTTATTTTTCTGTTGATTCCTTTCTTCTTAATTTTCATTGGAGATTTGGAGTTTGGATCTCATTTTGTGTTTCAATTTAGTTTGTGATTTGTGTTTTGGGTCCTGCTGTGAATTTTTTGTTGAGATTTTGTGGTTGTATATTAGCAATTGATTACAGATTTGAATTTTTTGCTTAAATGTGGTTTGGTTTGTTTGTTGATCAGATTTTTTTTTTTCGACGATTGAAATGGTTGTCAAGGTTCCACGACGGAATCTAGTAGGTTCCAATATTGGAATCTACTAGGTTAGAATGTATCACTTGGTGTTGGCAACCTGAGATAATTGATGCTTCTTTGTTTCAAAGAAAATATATTGGAATCTTTGAAACCTACCAAGTTATAATTAGGCATCCTGCGTCGGTGACCAAAGGTGATTGATGCTTCTTTGTTTCAAAGAAAATATGTTAGAATTTAATAGATTCAAACTTTAGAACCTACCACGTTATAATTTTGCACCCTGTGTCAGCGATCGGAGGCGATGGATGTTTTTTTTGTTACAAAGAAAATATTTTAGAATTTGGTGGGTTCTAGGATGGTAGCGAGTTCTGGGATAGAACTTGGTGGGTTTTGGTAGGTTCAAGTGAGTTTCCTCCTGAGTGAGCGAGAAGGTAGGGTCATTTGGACCTTTAATAACTACTAATATCTCTAATAAAAAAATAGTTTTAATAAGTAATTTGTTGGAGGTTATTTTTCATAAATTAGGGCATTTGGAGGGCATTTGTCTTTTTTTTCTGCTCGCATCCAGTTTCCCCTGCTTAGCCCAAGTCCAGTCCAGCGGGAAAAAGCCCAATTGCCTACTCAGCGCCATTTTCACCGCATCTTTTGCGTTCCCCCCAAACCTCCTCTTTTTTTTTTTTAGTTTGTTTTAAGCCCCGTCCTCGCTCCTCATCCTCTTCCCTCGGATCAGAGTCATTTCTTGTCTCTCTTTCTACTGCGATCACAGCACGAAAATTACAAAAAACCGCCATACACACATATATTATATATTTGCAACCCCTCTAGGGTTCTTTCTTTGCTTGCTGTTACGTAGCGCTTACGCTCGCACTTTGCGAAACCCTCGAAGTTCCCGAATTCGATTCGCAGAAGAGCCATGCCGCTCCGCCGGAGAGACGAGGAAGACGACGAAATGGAGCCGGAGGACGACGAGGACTACGGCGAGGAGCGGGGGCAAGCGCTAGACGATGAGGAATTGGAGGCGGCGGAGGAAGAGGAGGAGGAGGAGGAGGAGGAAGATGACCGAAGAGGCGGCTCGAACAGGAAGCGGAGGAGATCGGATTTCATCGACGACGTGGCGGAGGAGGATGAGGAGGAGGAGGAAGACGATGACGAGGACGAGTACGGTGGACGCCGCAGAGGCGGCGCCGCTGGGAGACGCAACAAGAAGCCCTCGGGGTCGCAGTTTTTTGATCTCGAGGCCGAGGTCGACAGCGACGAGGACGAAGAGGAGGAGGACGTCGAGGACGGTAAGGGTTTTCGTTGATTTGTTCGTTTCTTTTGCTTAATTTCATGATTTGGTTCAGTTTAGGTTCAAGATTTGTGGTTTTGGATTGGATTCTTGATAGACTTAGGTTTAGAGAGGGTCATTGGTAGTTTTGTTACCGATTAAGCATTGTTTGCAGATGCTTTGTATTGTTTGTTCTGGAAAGAACGGGATGGGTTTTACCACTATTCATTTTGTTTGGGGATTTAGGGACCTGAATGTGGAAATTATTAGAAGATGTTTCTTTTTCTGCGTGTACGGTTCGGAAATTTCTTTTGTTTAGTTTTTCTTGTATGGTTACATCATTTTGTTCGGAATTTTAATGAGCTGATAAATTTAGTGTCGAAACTTAAAATGAACCATTTCGGCGGATGATGATATGCAGTCGATTACTTTTTCTTTTGTTAGTTTCATAATTTGATCTTTTTTTGGTCTATGGGTGGGTTTATTCATTGATTGGGTGGTGATTTGCTATGGATTTTTAACGGCATGATGATATTCAGTCGATTACTTTTTCTTTCGTTAGTTTCATAATTTGATCTTATTTTGGTCTATGGGTGGGTTTATTCATTGATTGGGTGGTGATTTGCATTGGATTTTTAACGGCATTACATTGTGAGTTTGTTAGATGGTGTGTTGGTGGCACGGTTTAGGGATTGAAAATTGTTCACAGGGCAAATTGCATTGGTTGGTCACTTGTTCTGTCCTCTGGAGAAGGCGTGGTTTGTGGCCGTGTTCTTTTTTTGTTGGTGACATACGGACATATATGCGGAAGTTATATTAGTATGCTCTGTTTTTGGGAGTACGGTGGGAGTTTTTTCCCCTTTTTCCTGCCTATGTGTTTAGATTAATTTGATGGGGATTTGAATTTTTATTTTTTACTATTATTATTTTTTAAGGTTATGTAATATTTAGAATTGGAATAGAAATGGACTATTTGCTGGTAATCACGTTGCCCATGGTAGATGGCAATAATTTTTCTTGTTATATGAAATTGGAACTTTACAAATGGCCTCCAATGTGTGAGGTGTTTGATTTCTTCTTTTTTCTTGGTCTGTTTTACTATGGTCTCTTCATCTGTTAAAAATATCATGCCACACAAGTATCTTCGAAAAAAGAAATCTTTGGAAGAGCTTCCTGGTTTGATTTGGAAATCTCTCTTATTTATTTGTTTCATTTTCCCTCCTTCAATATGGTGTTTGGCAAATCATCTAAAATTTTGTACATTGCATTTGAGGGGTTTATTTCGAATTACCTTATATAGCTTGCGTGTAATTGCTCTTAGGCTATTATGTTTTAGTTACTTTTCAGTTAATTTTGGCAGCGAGTTTATTTTGATCTTTTTTTTTTTAAATGTCAAGGCAAACCCTTAATCAAAATGCAGGTAGCTTTGCTTGATATTGTGGTCCCAATTTTTGCGTTTTTAGGTTTGTTGAGTCAAGACATATAATGTGGATTTTTTTTCCTTTTCCTCCCTTTGGCTGAAAACGTAGTGGTATTGACTTTCGAGGAGCAATGGATCGACTTGTATCTCCCTCTGTTTCAATACCAGGAGTCTTGCATTACACCTGTCACATATCTGTTTTTATCTAGCAAAAAAGTATTTTTGGGGTCTTTCTACTTGATGCTTTTTATGGTCAATCTGGTTTTATTTTCACTGATTTGTAATGAGATTGGTTTGGGTTGATAAATTAATAAGATGTGCGTACAGACTTCATTGATAGAGATGATGTAGCTGAGGAAGATGATGATAGAAGGATGCACCGTCGTCCATTACTTCCACGGGAGGACGACCAAGAAGATGTTGAAGCTCTTGAGAGAAGAATTCAGGAAAGATATGCGAGGTCTAGTCACACAGAGTATGATGAGGAGACCACAGATGTAGACCAGCAAGCTCTTCTGCCATCTGTTAGAGATCCAAAGTTGTGGATGGTGAAATGTGCGGTATGATTCCTACTCTCTGTACTATGTTTCAAATTTAAATATTTAAACCATTCGTTTGGTGGGTTAGTTTTGGAATTTTATTGTATTGACGTTTGTCAGATTGGTAAAGAGCGAGAGGTTGCTGCTTGCTTAATGCAAAAGTTCATTGATAAAGGATCTGAACTGCAAATAAAGTCTGTCATTGCTCTAGATCATCTGAAGAACTATGTTTATATTGAAGCAGACAGAGAAGCCCATGCGAAGGAGGTATGTTATATATGTGAAAAATACATTAATTTTTGTTGCTTTATGTGGGCTTCGATCGACTTTTTGGAGGGAAGGTTCGTGTTCGGAGTTATACATGAGATAAATGCTACATTGTTAAATCGTATTTTGATGTTTTTCTTTGCTTCAGGCTTGCAAAGGTCTGCGCAACATATATGCCCAGAAAGTAATGCTTGTTCCCATTAGAGAAATGACAGAGGTTCTTTCGGTTGAAAGCAAAGCAATAGATCTTTCTAGAGATACTTGGGTCAGGATGAAAATTGGCACGTATAAAGGGGACCTTGCAAAAGTATGGGTTATTTGTTTTGTTTTTGTTTTTGTTTTTGTTTTTTGTTTTTTTTTTTCATTGCTGCTAGTTTCCAAGTTCTTTCATCTTGATTCCTTCAAGTTCTCTTATCACTTTCAAGCTTTGTTTCTGTAGGTAGTTGATGTGGATAATGTACGGCAGAGAGTTACAGTGAAGTTAATTCCAAGGATAGACTTGCAGGCTCTTGCAAATAAATTGGTAAACTTGATAACCTGTTTATTGACACCTTTCTTTCCCATGTTGTTTATGAAATAGATTTGTGATTTGTTCATTAATAGTTGCTAAGTTTTATTGAGGCAGTGATTTCTCTATGTCTGAGCAAGGGAGAAAGTTTCTTCTACGTTGTTGTAAATCTTTGGAAAACTTATCATGTTGGTTTTGCCTAATTGATCATATGATTAGTCTTTTTGTTTGATCATTTCGGTGTCTTCCTTTTTGTGAGTCTTCAATTGTATCATTATTGATTTTCAAGTAATTTCATGATAATTCCTTCGTTAACAGGAGGGTAGAGAAGTTGTAAAGAAGAAGGCATTTGTTCCTCCTCCGCGTTTTATGAATATAGACGAGGCTAGGTAATTGTGAACTTTTTTTTTTGGTTGATTGGGAGATATTTCGTTTGAATTCTGTTCATATGTCTTGATTAATTTTTTCTGATGTTTGTGTTTATGCAGAGAGCTGCACATTAGGGTGGAACGCAGGCGAGATCCGATGACTGGTGATTACTTTGAGAACATTGGTGGCATGTTGTTTAAGGATGGTTTCTTATATAAAACAGTATCAATGAAATCTATTAGTGTTCAAAATATAAAACCCACCTTTGATGAGCTTGAAAAATTCCGGAAACCCGGCGAGAATGGCGATGGAGATATAGCTAGCCTGTCCACTTTATTTGCAAACAGAAAAAAGGGGCACTTTATGAAGGGTGATGCAGTTATTGTTGTAAAGGGAGATCTCAGAAATTTGAAAGGGTGGGTTGAGAAAGTGGAGGAAGAAAATGTTCATATTAGGCCAGAAATGAAAGGCCTTCCAGTAAGAATACATATTCTTTATTTATAGTTTTGTATGTTTTAAATTGATTCCTTTTCTGACTGTATTTAATTTCCTTGCCTGTAGAATACAAAGAAGTTGTTTTATTGTTTGTGGTGATTGTAACGAATTTTATCATTGCAGGCAACTCTTGCTGTACATGAGAAAGAGCTTTGCAAGTACTTTGAACCTGGGAATCATGTAAAAGTTGTATCTGGTACTAAAGAGGGTGCAACTGGTATGGTTGTTAAGGTCGAGCAGCACGTGCTCATTATATTATCTGATACAACAAAGGAGCATGTGAGTGGTTTATTATACTTGTATTTCATCTCATTTTTATTTTGTTGGGGCAACATCTGGGCTTGAGATTGACTTTATTTCTAGAATGTATTGTGCTTATGTTGGTATACTGCTCCCAGATCCGTGTATTTGCTGATGATGTTGTGGAGAGCTCTGAGGTGACAACTGGTGTCACAAGAATGGGGGATTATGAACTTCATGATCTTGTCTTACTGGAGTAATTTGATTTTCCTTTCTTAGTTTACTTTTTAATTCTTGAACTATTTCTATTTGTCTCTTTTCCTACGCGTTGTTAGTCATAAAATATTTCATTTTTGATCCGGTGCAGTAATATGAGCTTTGGTGTAATTATACGTGTGGAAAGTGAAGCATTTCAGGTACTTTTTTAAGATTGTTGCAAATTTATTCCTCGTGCAGAATTGTTGTCTTATTTATATCACTGTAAGCCAGGTGCTGAAGGGAGTTACAGATAGACCCGAGGTTGCTCTTGTCAAGTTAAGAGAGATCAAATGCAAGCTTGAAAAGAAAACTAGCGTTCAAGATCGGTATGAGAACACAGTATCTGTAAAAGATGTTGTCAGGATCATTGACGGTCCATGCAGAGTGAGTTTTATATTTCTGGCTTGATTATGTTCACAAGATTTAATGTGGTGTGTGTTGTTTCCTGTAAAGAAACAGAACAAGATTTTGATAAAATTCATGTGTCTGATAATAGTTCTTCTCATGCCAGGGAAAGCAAGGTCCAGTAGAACACATATACAAGGGTGTTTTGTTTATCTACGATCGCCATCACCTTGAGCATGCAGGTTTTATATGTGCAAAGTCCCAATCATGTATTATTGTGGGAGGATCACGTGGCAATGGCGATCGAAATGTAAGTTCTTTTTGTTCTTGTTTTGAGGATTTCTTTGGGGAAATTGTTGTTTTGAGGAATTAATTTTTCATTTATTTATTAATTTATTTGAGATTCTGGTCTGATGCTTCATTGATCTAAATCTTATACATCAAATTTTAGGGTGATTCGTACGCCAGACTTTCCCATCTCAGAACTCCATCTCATGTTCCCCAGTCCCCAAGGCGATTTTCTAGGGGAGGGCCGCCAATTGACTGTGAGTTGCTTAATCGTGCAATCTGCTCCTTAAATATGACTGTTTCAAATAATGGTCTCAGATCTTTCTGGTTTATTTAACCATGTGCAAATTACATTAAAGTTCCACTTGTATGGTTCAGCTCGTGGAAGGGGTAGAGGCGGAAGAGGGCATGATGGGTCTACTGGTGCCACAGTAAAAATTTGCAAGGGTCCCTTCAAGGGTTATCGTGGGCGTGTTAAAGAATTTAAGGGAAATACTGTGCGGATTGAATTGGAGTCTCAAATGAAGGAGGTTACAGGCAAGTCTACCCATTCATAGAATTATTTCCTTACTGTTTATTATGCTCTCAAATGAGCTTTAACAATTGGGTTGTTCCTGCAGTTGATCGTTCATGTATATCTGACAACTTAGCTGTTACAACACCATACCGGTAATTTGTCACATTTCTCTCTCAATTCTATATATATATTCTCTTGTCTGCAGCTTTTTTTTTGTTATTATTTTCTGCAATTGATTTAGAACTTTTGTTATAAATATTTCAGCGATACATCTAGATATGGTATGGGAAGTGAGACGCCCATGCATCCTTCTCGAACTCCTCTACATCCATATATGACCCCCATGAGAGATCCTGGAGGTTTGTTTTCTTGATCCTTGTTGTTGTTGTTTCTGTTTATATATATATATGTATATATATAATATATAGAAATTTGAAACTTTTTGTATGTTCTGATATTGGCATCATTTTACGTTGGGAAAAGGGATTATATTTTTGCTGTTTTGTAACTCTTTCTGCAGCAACACCAATTCATGATGGCATGAGAACACCTATGAGAGACCGAGCTTGGAATCCTTATACACCAATGAGTCCACCAAGGTGATGTATCTTTATTGAGTAAACAAAAATAAGGAAATCTTAGAAGTTAAAAAATGTGAGATATTTAACTCTTTTCATCGTTTAAATTAACTTTTTACCGAATAAAATAAGAATTTAGCATGAATTATAAAGTGAAAGGTATAAATTTGATAATAAGGTATGATTTTTTGGTAACCTCAAAATGCATAGTGAAAATCAGAATGTACAATTTAAAAACCCTTGATGATTTTTGGAGCTACATAAGCTTATTGCCCATTAATGCATACTGAATAATGCATATTTCTGCTAACAGAACAACCCTATAGGTGTTATGCTAGCATTTTCTTTATCAAGTTAAAAGCAATTATCTTGTCAGATAGGTATTATTCAGGAGAATCAACAGTGTATAAGTCATGTTACTTTGTTGCATAACTGATGGTTCCTGGAATTCTGTTGCGGATGAATTCAGGGATAATTGGGAGGATGGGAACCCTGCTTCTTGGGGAACCAGCCCACAGTATCAGGTCAGCAAGCTTCATATAATTTGACTGCATGCGTAGATAAGTGTTCTGTAATGTGTGAAGCTAATGTTTTCTGCTTTGTTTCTTTCCCAGCCAGGAAGCCCTCCTTCACGTCCGTATGAAGCACCAACTCCTGGTTCAGGTTGGGCCAACACCCCTGGTGGCAACTATAGTGAAGCTGGAACACCAAGGGATGGTGGTTCTGCTTATGGTATGATTGTCTTTAACTGTTGTCACTATTACAGGAACGTGACTCACTTTTTGAGCACACTTATTTGTATGCGTTCAGAAAACATCTGAATCTATTTTATCTGCTTCACTAGCATCTAATTTATGTTTCTTGTTGCAGCTAATGCTCCAAGCCCGTACCTGCCATCAACTCCTGGCGGGCAGCCTATGACTCCAAATTCGGCATCCTATCTTCCTGGAACTCCTGGAGGGCAGCCGATGACACCAGGCACTGTGGGTCTGGATGTTATGTCTCCGATCATAGGTATGACTAGCAATCTCGTTTGTTTGCTTCAAGTCATTTGCAATTGATGGGACTGTCACTATGTGCGTTTCACATGTATGTGTGATCCTTATTAACAGGTATCTTCAGAATTTTTTAATTAAAAAGAGTTTATATCATGCGTTCCTTTTGTTGAGAAAAAAATTGGACGCAGCATATTGAAATTCTTTATTATTGCTATTAGTCAGCAATATGCTCTGCCCTGCTTATCAATTTTTATCTTATGTTGACAAAGACCATGTACAGAAATTAATTTGTTCAGAGCTTAAACCTTGTTAGTAGGATCTACTACTTGCTGCTACAAGGCCTTTTCTTTTACTGAAAAGCTGTGTTGCCATTTTATTTTTGAGTTGTTCATTTGTTATTGGTAGTTCCTGGTTATCGAATTTGATACCAAGTACGTTGCAAACTTTGCAAGCCAGGTCTGATCTGCCGTTTTGATCTGCAGGTGGAGAAAATGATGGCCCATGGTTTACACCAGACATGTTGGTCAATATACGCAGGTCTGGAGAAGAATCTATTGGAGTCATTCGAGAGGTGCTCACGGTATGTTCCAACTTTCACTTGTTAGGTGTGCAGTTTACATTCTTACTATTATTATTGTTGTTGGGAATTGCTATGGGATCTCTTGGAGGTCTAAGACACCAAGGAATTCGTAGATGGTATAGCTGAACAGGAAACGGGCTGAGTGTGAGGGCGAGTACCTTTGGTTGTGATTTCAGCTTTGATTTTAGGAGGTCTAAAACACCAAGGCATCCGTAGATGATAAAGCTCAACAGGAAACGGGCTGAGTGTGAGGGCAAGTACCTTTGGTTGTGATTTCAGCTTTGATTTTAGGAGCAAGGTGGTCTGTTGTATAAATCATAAGTCAGTTCAGCTGCTGCTTTGATGGGGAATCAGCAGTTCAGTTATTTTGGAACACAGTTTCTGGGCATCCATTTGATGAACCAAATATGTCCTCCACTTTGACTGATCCAATGCTGCACAACTTAAAATGAAATCAATTCGTGCATAAGAAAAGTCATTGTTTTCTTGTGCAGGATGGCTCCTGTAGGGTAGCTCTCGGCTCTAGTGGCAGTGGCGAAATGATGGTGGTCCTTCCCAGTGAGATGGAGGTAGTGGTACCAAGGAAAAATGACAGAATTAAGATCATGTGTGGTACACTGCGTGGTGCTACCGGAAAGCTAATTGGAGTGGATGGCACTGATGGAATTGTAAAAGTAGAAGACACTCTTGATGTTAAGATCTTGGACTTGGCTATTCTTGCAAAGCTAGCCTAACCAAGATTCTAATAGACACAAAATTCAGTGTATATTGTCATTGTTATTGTTATTTTCTTTTTTGCAAAATTTTTGGGAGATCCTCGTGGATAGGAAATGCTTTCTTTTCCTCTCTTTAGGAGTTTTAGGACTCGAACGGCAAAACTATCAAAATTTGAGGAGCGATATACTTGCTAACCTTAGACAATGGGAGATGAGGGTTATAGACACCAACATAATTTACGTTGAATGCTTGTTAAAATAGTTAGAACTATAAGTTGAAACTAAAATACTGTAGCATACAAGAGTCTTACAGCTTTTACAGTAGTATGTAAGAGTTTTATATTACAGTAGTTGGAAATTAGTAGTTTTAATTAGGTTACTAGATGAAGCCAGAAGGGTTGGTAATGCCTAGTTTAATAATGGAATCACTCACAAGGACACGAAATATAAGTTATTCCTCTTGAAGTGGTCATTAGCGTCGAGTGAAAGACAATCCTATAATTCATAGGAAATCTCTAATTAAAGATGAGGAGTTGCATTAGAGATTATGGATGCGATTACCGAACCTTAAAGGAATCTAATGAGAGAAATAATTGGACAGGAAAGGACACTGAAGTAATAAGAATGAGAATTTAATTCGGTTTATAATGTTTACTTGCCCGTTGGATCTTTTTTTGAGATTTTAATCCTAGATATGAATTTTGTGTTTTGAGTGGTATGTTTGAGACAAGGAAGAGAAGAAATTAGATAGAAGATAAAAGGAGAGGAGAGGGTGGGGTTGCATAAAGAGGACATAAAAACAAAAAGGGGATAATTCAGATGGTATCAAAAAAAAGGTTTTTTAGACATCAAAACGGTTCCAGTTTTTTTTTTTTTCAGCATGTTGAGATTCCTTATTCTGTTACAGTCATTTTTCTTTTTCTGTTGAAAAAAACTGAGACAGTTTACCTGCATAGAAAAACGTGTTTTTTTTATTTCAAAAAAAAAGAGGCCTTTTGTCCAATTAGGATTTTTTTTTTGCCTAGTTATCAAAATCTTCCCATCGTATGTGATAATTAAAAGTTCGTCACTTTCAATCATCAACCGCTCCATTTTTGGCCCTCAGATTGCCTTTTGCTTTCAACCAATTCTCATCGTCTACTGCCCAACATAGAAGTCCGCATTTATAAAAATAAAAAATATAAATCCAATGATGAAATATGAAAAATTCCGCACTTAAGGCTTCTTTTTCGCGAAACCCGGCGAAATTTTAGAGTACAAATTTTTTTAGATAAAATTGAGGTTGGGACTTTCTCACAACGTACATGTTTTGTATTGTGGCAGTCGACAGCGAGGGAGTCAAAGTTTCATGGGCTTTAAAAGAGTACCAAATTAAACCCGTTAAGAATATTGTTGTCATTGAGTATAATTCTGAGCAAGGATCATTCTCATAAAAAAAATTGGTTCTAATTAATTAGTTATCAACTCTAAATTTTAAGACACACTAAAATTAGATACAAATTGAGGGTTTTGATTTTTTTAATTAAATTACTAAATAAAATAAAACACAAGAAAATTAAATAGTGCAAAATAATGAAACTAAAATTAGCCAAAGGATCATTCTTTATCACTAAATAATAACTAATTAATTAATCACAAAACTATTCCTAATTCTATTTTGCAACTACTAACCCTAGATTACAACAAGTTCTATTATCCCAATTTTTTTTACTGTGTTGTTTAATGAAACGAGCCCTTTATTAAATCTCTTTTTATTAAATAACTTAAAACAAGCTCTCTAAATTCAACCCAATGGAAGCATTAATATAAGAAAGATATGTTGAACTAAGCAACAAGCACACAAGGTTGGTTCATTCAACTTAGGTTATGTTTCACATCACCATCAAAGAAAAGCCCTTCGTAATTGTAGACCACAATTGGCTACTAATGGTTAGAATAACAAGACAATTACATATCAAATATTTCAATCTAACAATAGATTAATCTCAAATCATATTCAGTTGTGCACTCAAATGAAACAAGAAACTAATCAAGAATAATAATTATGGAAGAACATGAAGAATTTCAATTGGAAAATTGGAAACAATTCTAAAAATTAATTATCAAGTTATGTCTAAGGTTTTGAAATTACCTTGAACCAAAAATAAATCTAAACTGAAAACATAGATAAAGAAAGAAAGAAGAAGAAGAAGAAGAGTGGTAATGATGTTAGCGACTATTCCACGAGGATGATACTCCTTTAGCCACCACCAGAGCTTCTCTTTCATCTCTCCTTTTGGTCTCCTAAATTATGAAAAAAGGGATGCTTAATTGTGTTTTGGGATAAGGTATTTATAGATTTAGGGTTGAAACGGGAAGGTTTAGAGCCTTTTTGGACCAATATTCAGATTAGAAGTTGAAATCTCTTGTTGCGGCTTGATCAAGGGCACTGCATCATGTGTTATTTCCCGCGAATAACACTCCAGCCTCGTCCAATGCCACGATGCCCATCACTGGTGCCGCGGTGTGCCTTTTGATGGCCTCTCGGGCACTATGCTGCCCAAGACCGGTGATGCAGCATCTAGGCCTTGGATTCTTACACTGTCTCACCTTGTTTTGCAGGTTGCAACATCCATTCTTTGTGTTGTGGCACCAATGTGCATCAAAATATAAAAATGAAATTTTTTTTACACTCTTTAATATATGCTTTTACCCTCTTTTTATTCAATTGTCTCAAAATATCTACGAAAGCACAATAAAAACATAAGAAACCAAACTAATGAAAAAAACACAAGCAAGAATGATAGAAAAATATTCAAAACTAAACAATTATCAAACTTCCCTGCACTTTTCTTTTGCTAGTCCTCGAGCAAAACCTAAACATAAAGAAAAAGACAAAAACACACTAACCTCTAACCTTTAAACATTTAGTCTCAAAGAACAACAAAAAAATTATGGCCTTGAAATCAAACAAGTATTGAATTAAATCCATAGTTATTCTAAAGCTAACACATCCTATGAGAATCATACTCAGTATGTGTATGAAATAGCCAATGTCAATGATGATTGTGCTGTGCATACTTTGAACAAGTAAGTACTCATACACCTTAGAAAAAAATCACCCAATTTCTAATAAGGGTGAAAAAATATCATAAGCTCTTCTTTTAGTACAAATCTCTACTACGTTGAAGGCACTATCTGAAATCAAGAGGTCTTCAATAAAGGTTATAATAGGGCCAAGGTTTGTGGCTAAAACAAAAAAGAGTAAGAACAACACAAAGTCCTAAAAAAATTAATAGAGTCAGAGACATCGTAGAATTCTTCGAGGGACACCTCTCAAAACCCAAAGAAGTAAACGTAAAACATAGACCACATATTATTATGATAAGCCTTTGCTTCCCTTGTAACATCCATAATCATGATAGAAAAAACTCAAGAGAATTTATTGTATTTTTTCTTTTTCTTTTTTTGTCTTTTTTTCTCCTTTTATTATTGTCATTGTTTTTGTTTTTTTGGTCAGATTTTTAGTTTTTTTTCCTATTGAGCTATCCTTACAACAATTTTCCCTTTTTTTTTTTCTTGATTCGATCCCTCACCTATACTTATCTTCTATCCCTAACCCATTTCTTTATTAAATCTCCCTTGCGCATGAAATAACTCTGTAAAGCTCCAATATTTCATCTTTAGAATAAGGGTAAAGATATAAATATGTTCAGGTTAGGTAAGAAAATGTGATTAGCCAAAGAAAAAAAAAGTCTACATGAAGGCTTAAATTAGCTTATCATGTGGGATATCTTCTTAAGAACATCAATCTCAGCTCTAATTGATTTGGCCTTGGTGTCAGAGATCCTAGTGCCTTAATCATTTTCCAAGTGATGCTCGATCAACCGTTTGCCTTGAAAGACCTCGGGAAGAGTTGTAATGTTAAAACTCCTGCATGTTAAAACTGGAATAATATTTAAAGTGAGGGAATAAGAATATGCTCATCCTAGCATGCTTGTCTTTATGTCAAACAACATGGCTTTTTTGCCAAAAAAAAAAAAAAAGAAGTTGAGTATAATCACCATAAAAAACATGTAAATCAAATAATGACATCAAGATCCAAAACAACATTCATAATCATCTAAAGACATAAACATCAAAACTCAATTCTCATCAAAGTAGTTGGAAGGTCTCCTAAGGCTCAAAAACCTAAGCTAAAATATGACTTGAAAGCCTAAAACTAAAACAAAAAATTTTGAAAATTTTTTTATGATTTTTACAATTTTTTTTTGGAAACAAGCAAACAAAAATGTAAAAAATCCTAAATCCTTTCACCACACTTAATCTTTGCATTGTCCTCAATATAAGACTAAGCAAAGAAGGAAAGAGAAAAACAAAAACAAACAGAAGAATAAAAGCAACAAAAACAATAAGAAGATAAAATGGAGGGGAGTAAGAAAAATCAAATATGCTTTGGCATGCCGTCTATCCATTGGGTTGCCTCCCAATAAGCACTTGGTTTAATGTCCTTAGTCTAACTTGGAGAAATGTTCATCTAAGAGAGGCTTCCTCTTTTAGAATGTATCATAAAACACCACATAAGGGTCTTCATTATTAATTCCCTCAAGCTTGACAAGATGTGGAAGATGTCTACATGTTGCACCAATTTGACTCAATTTCATAAAATGTGCTTGGGAGGAGAACTCTATTTCTCACTTTATCTTATAAAGGGTGTAACATGTAGACAGTGACGTCAACAGGAAGTAAGGTTTCATTGGTAATTTATATGTCATTACCATCAATGAGCTCAAACCAATGACATCATATGCTTCTTCATCCACCAATGACTATTTTGGCACCTCCTCATGTAGAAACCCTTCTAATTGCTCTTCAATCTCCACTTAGTTTTCCATAACCATGTTTATAATGTGATCTTAGTACTTATAGTTAGGGATGGATGTCGCATCATTCATTAAATTAAAATCTATTTTGATCGAGCCAGTGTCCAACTTAGCGAAGTATTCAGCAAATACAATTTCGAGGAGGTCTTGTTCTTCCAATTTAGGCTCTATCACTTGTAAAGGCTCAAATTCCTATAAGGCTACCCTGTAATTTAATTACTCTCAAACCTTGGTTGTTTGAGTCATCATCATGAAGCCACGCCATATTTTTCACCATTGATTAGTACCTTCTACCTCTACCTTGCTTATTGTTCTCGCTAATTAGTTTATATGATTCTCTAAATTTTGAATTCTCGCTTTACTGTCCTAATGAAATTGTGCATTCTTAGCAGACAAAGCTTTAACTATGTCTTCTAAACAATCACCTGTAGGTGGTCAGTCTACCAAGGCTCCTCCACTTACGACTAATATCCCTATATCATGAGGTCGGGTATCAAACCATTACTCCAACTTGTTGTAACTGTTCTCCCGACCTTGGTTGATCCTTGAACAATTCAAGTTCTATTGATCATATCTGGCCATGGCTTCCAACATATAATAGACTTTAACCACATATTATTGGTAGAAAGAGATAATACCATTGTCGCTTTCAACCCAGTATCTTATTGTAACAAATAAGCCAACGAGGAAAATGACACTCCTTAGAGAACCCATCGTATGGAAGCTGAATGAGCAAATCTTTACACCTCTACCAAGCACTATAAAATGGCTCTGAGTATTGTTGGGAAAAACTAGTGAGTGTCCATTGATGGAACATCTCGAAATACCTCACACAAACAAACACAAAAACAAAAATTACAAACAAAGAGCAACAAGAAAAAAATTAAAACTAAAAAGAAAGATAAAAACAAGATAACCAATTAATTAGGTAAACAATCCTATCGACAAGGTGCCAGAATTTGTTACGCTCTAGAGAGGGAGTCAAAATTTGATAGGCACTAAGGAAGTACCAAATTAAACCTTGCCAAGAATATTGTCGTTATTGAGTATAGTTATTACTCCAAATCCTAAGACACACTCAAAATTAGGCGCAAATTAGGAGTTTTGATTTTTTAAACTAAAGTACTAAATAAAAGAAAACACAAGAAAATTAAATAATAGAAAACAATGAAAATAAAAATAGTTAAAAGATTATTCTCCACCACTAGACAATAACTAATCAATCACAGAACTATTCTCGATATTCTTTTGAAACTTCCAACCATAGATAACAATAGGCTCTACTATTCCAATCTTTTTGCTTACTATGTTGTTCAATAAAATAAGCTCTTTATTAAATCTCTTTCCATTAAATAATAACCTAGAAGAAGTTCTCTAGACTCAATTCAATGGGAGCTTTAAGATAATAAAGATAGGTTGATCTAAGCAACAAACACGATAAACATAGGTTGATTTAAACAAGAAACACACAAGCTCGATTTATTCAACCTAGGTTATGCTCCAGATCATAATTAAACAAAAAACCTCTTGCAATCATAAACCACAATTCAATACTAATGATTAAAATGACAAGACAATTATGGATCGAGTATTCTAATTTAGCAATGGATTAATCTCAAGTCCTACTTAGTTGCACACTAAAATAAACAAAATAATCATGAATAATAATTATGAAAGAACGTAAACAATTTCAATTGGAAAATTGAAAACAATTTTGAAAATTAATTATCAAGCATTCTCTAGGGTTTTGAAATCACACTCAACCAAAAAGAAGAAGAAGAAGAAGAATGGTAATGGCGTTGAAAATTCCTCTACACAAATGAGACTTCTTTAGCCACTACCAGAGCTTCTCTCTCATTTCATCTTTTGGTCTCCTAAATTATAAAAAGGGGTGTTTGATTGTGCTTGGAATGAGGTATTTATAGATTTGTAATGCTAGAGTTGAAATGGGAAGGTTTGGAGTCTTTTTGGACCAAAATTCAGGTTAGAAGTTGAAATTTCTCATTGTGGCTCAATGACGGGCATTGCAACCCACTTTATTTCACGAAATAATGCTCCAGTCTCACCCAACATGATGGGCACCGCGGCGCCTCTTGGTGGCCTCCCGGGTGCTGTGGTGCCCAAGGCTAGTGTTGTAGTGCCTAGGTTATTATTTTTTTTTTTTGTATTGTTTTGCCTTGTCTTGTAGGCTACAGTGTCCCTTCTTCATGCTGCAGCACTCGACGTGGATCAAAATGTAATTTTTTATGCTCTTTAATCCATAATTTCACTCTCTTTTTATTCCATTGTTTCAAAATATCAACAAAACACAAAAACACATTAAAAACACAAGAAAATCCAAAAACTAACAAAGAAAACACAAGGAAAAAGAATAAAAAAATATGTGAAATTTAGCATTTATGATATTAAATCGACATCTATATTTATGAATGCTTTCAGCATGCCAAAAAAATTGTCCATGTAATGATGCTCATATGTTTGGAATTATGAATGATCACTTTTATGTTCCATATTACTACAAATGTGTAAACCTTAATGAATCAAAGCCATAACAAATATATTTAAGAATCCAAATTTAAGATCCAATTAAAAAAAGAATATGAAAGGAATTTCCAAGTCAAAAGGACTATTTAGAATTTCTAATAATGATTATAAAGTTTTATGTGAATTTACTAATTCAATGATAAGAATGGCTTAAATTAAGTCTTAAATAAAGATCATGTTACATTACAAATTGACTTGAATTGGCTCTAAGTGAGTCAATCTAGTTAGAATAGAATCAAATTAAGATCAAGATCAAGTCAATAGTTGTGATCGAGGTTATTAAAATCAATGAAAGAAAGAGGGATAATTCGATTAATGGTTGAAACTTAGGATGACAACATAAATTTAGGTGCTATTATTTTGGAGTTAAGATAATTAGAATACGTGCGTGTGTGCTAACATATAACAATCCTACTTGCGTGTTCGTTATTTAACTGCATAATCTTATAATTAAACATATTTATTGTAAAGTATTTAGATTTACAGATTTTTTTTTTGAAAAAATGTAATAAAAATTTCTTAAAACATTTTCTTTTAAAACATTTCTTAATTTAAAATAAAAATTTTTAAAATTAAATATCGTTCTAATTTTTTTAATTGAAATTTACGTATATTTATTGCACTATCTGTAGCAAGATTTTAATCTTAAAATTATCTAAACTAAGGTTATATGGCTACAACCTCAATATTCAATACATACTTGCGTAATATCATGTAATCATTTATATGTACATAATTTATAATTGCGTAAGTGGTATCCATTCCCATCTCCAACATTCGTCCGCCGCTCGCCACTGCCCATCAAGCGTTGCTGATATGTTTCTTACCTACAGCATGAACATACTTGAATGAGCTTTCGCTTTGCAAGTAGAAAATTATACTCACCAAACATTTTAGAGACATATAATAAAAACATGCATGAATAATTTATGCTTGATTATGAATGTGTTTTATGCTTTATTATAAAAACCTTATCTTGCATGTGGGGCCGAGTAGTTGTACCGATTGCACACGATTCTTAAGAAATTAGGGTCTATGAGGTCTCTAACGATTCTAAGATCATAGTTTCTAACTTAACTTGATGCCTCCTTATAGGTCAGAAGGTCTTTAATCCTCTTCGTGGGTCATGAGGTTAGTATGTCACTCTTAACTTATTTTATTCACTTCACTTATCTTATTATGTGTATGCTATATGATATGTTACTACATAACATCATATAATATAAAACCTAACCATACTTAACATAAGGTGAGTATGCAGTATATCTAATACTGCATAACATCATACATAACATAAAACATAACATAGTCATGGCATGACATAAATATAACAAATCATAGACATAGCATAACTTAACATAGCATATCATGACGTGACACAATATAACATGCAACAACATGGTATGTCAACGTATTGCATCACATAACACAAAATATCATACATAACATGGTATGACAAATCACTAATCACACATTTCAGAATTTTATAAATCATAATAAAAATATTTTAATTTGAAAAAACTGTAGTTTTTATGCTATAAGCAAGATTCCTACTTACTTGGATTTTAAGTTAAGCGCTTTCAATTGTATCTTCCTAGTCCTATAGTCTAGGAAGTGTTCATGATGATGGCCCGAAAGGGACTCCAAATGGTTAGAATGATTGTTGGAAATTGTCACAACACGTAGAGACTCGTTCTGGACTATATTTCTCTAGCTGCTTCTCCTCAATATGCATGTAGTTAGTATCGGATGATATTTAATGAATTGGAATTGGCTCAAACAAAAGACATATCTGTTAGACATGTATGTCCTAAGTAGTAAAAATGTAATAAGTTATTGGAGACATTTTTATCAATAAAGAATTTATTTATTGTTTATATACCAAATCTTGTCCTCTTTTCCTTCATATTTGTTGAGTGTATGTTAAGCAAATAACAGTATGAGACAGTTTGTCTAAACCTTTAAGAATTGAGCATATGATGGATAAATTATGGGGAAGACATGATTCTTAAGGTGACGGTCTAAATCATAAGGTCCGGAATCGAGGGAATAAAGTTAGGCGCTTTATTCATGTAAAGATTGTTATGTTGTCAATATCCTTTTTGGGAGATGGTTTGTCTTGACCATCGGAGGTGGACTCCATGAATAGAAACATTGGCACATTGTCATAGGTGACGATGTGTTGGATCGAGATATAAAGTAAATTGATTTGGATTAATAATTCTGTCTCGGCAAATCGATTCATTTTAGACAATGATTTGTGTTGTATCTTAATCCTGAGATGAATAGTAGGCCCATTGTCTTGACTTGTGTCTTTTGATGTACCAAAGGGTAACACCCACATCTTAATAGTGGTATGCATGTCGGTACGTTCGAGGCATGACTCTTGATGGCGTAAACTTATTATTCATAGATATGGAATCCATAGCTCCTCTTTAGGAGTAATGATATCCTCTTATATGCGTTATCCTGTAATTGAAAAACTGGAGCGCTCAACCATTTGGATACAAAGGTGTAACCGAATGGTATATTGTCTTTGGATGGTAAGTTTTCTAATGGTGAGATAATGGAACGTAAGATAAAAATAATCGGGAAGGTAAGACAGAATTTATCCTTAAGCCGATTATGGACTATCATATGGGGATACGATACACTATGATATGTCATGGAGACTTAGCTATATGAGCTTCGTAATTCTATGTAGTTCGAGAGTGCAGCTCCAAGCTTTTAGTGGAGTAGTGTTGGAGTTGATAGTTATGAAATGTATATCTGGGATATTGGGTTTTGTAATTATTGGGAGCTTGAACTATATAGGTCCATTTGGTCCCATTTCCTAGCTCACAATATCCTATAATGATACGGCGTGTTTTTTTAATAATTGATGACTTATGTCAGATTTATTAGATTGGTTAAAATTTGAAAGAATCAAATAATTCATGTCTATTTATCGGTTGAATTAATTTTGTGATAAAATTAATTCAAGATAAACTTGTTGAATTATCGCGATCGGATAATTCTTGTCTGTTTATTGGTTGATTTAATTTTGAATAAATTAAATCAAGATAAACTTGTAGAATTATTAGGAATTCTTTTATTTTTCACTCGAGATTCTATAGGAGAAAGTCTCAGTTTTAATTCAAATAACCCAATACAAAAGTTATCTAATTAAAACAACTTTATCTAGATAATCTCTAAAAAAATAAATGAATTTTTAATAATTCTACAAGTTTATTTTGATTTAATTTATTCAAAATTAAATCAACCGATAAACATACAAGAATTATCTGATCCCAATAATTGAACAAGTTTATCTTGAATTAATTTTATCACAAAATTAATTCAACCGATAAACAAACATGAATTATTTGATTCTTTTAAATTTTAACCAATCTAATAAATCTGACATAAGTCACAAATTATTAGAAAAGCACGTCGTATCGTTACAGGATGTTGTGAGCAAGCAAATAGGACCAAATGGACCTATATAGTTCAAGCACCTGATAATTACAAAACTAAATATCCCAGATATATATTTCATAATTATCAACTCTAACGCTACTCCACTAAAAGCTTGGAGCTGTACTCTCAAACTACATAGAATTACGAAGTTCGTATAGCTAAGTCTCGATGACATATCGTAATGTATCGTATCTCCATAGGATTATCCATAATCGGCTTAAGGACAAGTTCTGTTTTACCTTCTCGATTATTTTTATCTTACGTTCCATTATCTCACCATCAGAAAACTTACCATCCAAAGATAGTATACTATTCAGTTACACCTATGTATCCAAATGGTTGAGCGCTCTAGTTTTTCAATTATAGAATAACGCATATAAGAGGATATCACTACTCCTAAAGAGGAGCTATGGATTCCATATCTGTGAATAACAGGTCTACGCTATCAAGAGTCATGCCTCCAACGTACCGGCATGTATACCACTATTAAGATGTGGGTGTCACCCTTTGGTACATCAAAAGACACAAGTCAAGACAACGGGTCCATTATTGATCTCAGGATTAAGATACAATATAAATGATTGTCTAAAGTGAATCGATTTGTCAAGATAGAATTATTAATCTAAATCAATTCACTTTATGTCTCGATCCAACACATCGCCACATATGACAACGTGCCAATGTTTCTATTCACAGAGTCCACCTCCGATGGTCAAGACAAACCATCTCCCAAATGAGATATAGACAACATAACAATCTTTACATGAATAAAGCACCCAACTTTATTCTCTCGATTGCGGATCTTATAATTTAGACCGTCACTTTAAGAATCATGTCTTCCGCATAATCTGTCCATCATATGCCCAATTCTTAAAGGTTTAGACTGACAGTCTTAGACTATTATTTGCTTAACATACATTCAACAAATATAAAGGAAAAACGGACAAGATTTGGTATATAAACAATAAATAAATTCTTTATTGATAAAAATGTCTTCAAAAACTTATTACATTTTTACGCCTTAGGGCATGCATGTCTAACAATCTCCCACTTGCACTAGGTGAGTAAATATGACAAATCTTGAATCCCCATAGCTTCCACATCCCTCTCGAAGACTCTCCCAGTAAGTGTCTTCGTAAATGGATCAGCTAAATTGTCCTTTGACACGATCTTGCACACTGTGACATGCCCGCCCTCAACGAAGTCCTTTATCACATGATACTTCTGATCAATATGCTTACTCTTCTTATGGAATCTTGGTTCCTTAGCATTAGCTACTACTGCACTATTATCACAGTACAGTGATACCGCCTTTTCCATACCAAGAACTACCTCAAGATCCCTTAGGAGCTTGTGGAGCCATATTGCTTCTTTTGAAGCATCACTAGCTGCCACATACTTGGCCTCCATTTTTGAATCCGCAATGCAATCTTGCTTGGCACTTCTCCAACTAATGGCACCGTCGCCCAGAGTAAACACAAAACGCAAAGTCGATTTCCTAGAATCCTGACAAGATTAAAAATCTAAGTCAGTATATCCTAGAGGAGTCAAGTCCTCACCCGAATATACAAGCATATACCCTCGAGTCCCTCTCAGGTACTTGAAAATATGCTTTACCGCAACCCAATGGTTTAGTCCTGGATCCGCCTGAAATCGACTTACAATCCAGACCGCATAACTAATATCCGGTCATGTGCAAAGCATGGCATACATGAGACTACCCATTGTCAAAGCATAAGTCACCTTCTTCATGTATTCTCTTTCTTCATAAGACTTTGGAGAGTCTTTTTTAGAAAGAGTAATTCCAGACCTAGATGGTTGCCCACCTTTCTTAGAATCCTACATTGCAAACCTCCTAAGAATTTTATTTATGTAGCCGGCCTGTGATAGAGCTATCATTTTGTTCTTCCTATCTAGAAAAATCTGGATACGGAGAACAAAATTAGCCTCACCCAAGTCCTTCATGTCAAACTACTTGGTCAACCATAATTTGACCAATGACAATGCCCCAATTCATTGCCAATCAGCAGAATGTCATCTACATAGAGTAGTAAAAAACTACCTTCCCATCCTTAATGTGTTTGTAAACACATGGCTCATCCACATTTTGTGAGAACCCATAAGTCTTGATCACCTGATCAAATCTTATGTTCCAAGAACGGGAAGCCTACTTAAGTCCATAAATTGACTTTAGCACCTTACAAACCTCACCCTTTTGACCCTTGACCTTGAACTTGTTTGGTTGTTCCATATAAATAGACTTATCAAGATAGCCATTTAGAAAAGCCGACTTGACATCCATTTGCCAAATCTCATAGTCGAAAGCGACAGCTATGGACAAGAGAATCTGGATGGACTTAAGCATGGCTACAGGTGAAAAGGTTTCCTCATAATCGATTCCTTCCTTTTGCATATAACCCTTAGATACCAATCTTGCCATATAGGTTTCGACCTTTCCATCCAATCCTCTTTCCTCTTGTAGATCCACTTACACTCTATGGGTTTTACTCCTTCGGGAAGATCTACAAGCTCCCAGATCTGATTAGTCTCCATAGACTTCATCTCTGTGTTCATGGCCTCTGTCCAAAGTTTTGAATCAACATCCTCTATAGCCTTTACATAAGTATAAGGATCCCTGTCATGTTCATCCAGTTCAGCCAAAAAGACTTCCCCATTAAACATATACATATCAGGTTGACGCCCGATCCTCCCACTACGTCGAACCCCTCAGGTTGTTGTTCAGGTTTGTTTGGTTTTTCTACATTGATCGGAACGGTTTTATTCGAAACCTCTGGAGTGATCGGATCACTACTTAACTCCTTAAGCACTACTTTGCTTCGAAGTTTAAAGTCATCTACGTAACTCTCCTCAAGGAAAGTTGCATTAGTTGAAACCACAACTTTATTTTCCTTTGGGTTATAGAAATAACCCCCTTTAGTCCCTTTTGGATATCCTACTAATACACAAACTTCTGAACATGCTTCCAACTTATTC
The DNA here is from genome assembly GCA_025403435.1 of Artocarpus heterophyllus. Lineage (NCBI taxonomy): Eukaryota > Viridiplantae > Streptophyta > Magnoliopsida > Rosales > Moraceae > Artocarpus > Artocarpus heterophyllus. Next base: position 15,082,528 of record CM046333.1, read on the forward strand.
GCATCCTTAAACAAGACATGAGTCAGACATCCCCATATGCGAATATGGTTTAAGGATGTCTTCCTGCCCGTCCACAACTCGTGAGGAGTTTTAGGGACCGATTTTGAAGGTACATTGTTTAAAAGATAACATGCGGTTTGTAGTGTATATTCCCAAAAGGATAAAGGCAATGATAAATAACTCATCATGGACCCGACTATGTCCAATAAAGTCCTATTCCTTCTCTCTGCTACGCCATTCTGCCGTGGAGTGCCCGGCGTAGTCAAATGGGATAAAATCCCATTCTCTAATAAGTGTCCCAAGAACTCATCAGAAAGATATTCTCTACCTCGATCGGATCGAAGTGCCTTTATGGGACTACCTAATTGTTTTTCCACTTCAGCCCGAAACTCCCTGAACTTGTCAAAAGTTTTGCTTTTGTGGTGCATCAGGTACACATACCCATATCTTAAGTAATCGTCAATAAAAGTGACGAAGTACTCATACCTTCCTCGTGCCCGGATGTTCATTGGTCCGCAAACATCACTATGCACAAGTTCTAGAACCCCTTCGGCCCTATTGCCCTTAGACCCGAATGGTCTTTTGGTCATTTTACCCTCCAAACAAGATTCACATTGAGGTATAGATTCCACTTTTAACTGACTTAAAGGTCCATCCCTTACCAACCTTTGAATCCTATTCGGGTTAATATGACCAAGGCACAAATGCCAAAGATAAGTCTTATTAGAGTGAGCAGTTTTAAGTCTTTTAGAGTTGTTATCATTCATTTCAGCATTAAGCAGTAAGTCCATCTTAGGTTTGATAAAATATAGATTATTTTGCATCCATCCAGAACAGATAAAAGATTTGTTTTTATGAATCACCACTTTATCATTAACAGAAACCAAATAGGAGTCTTTAAATAAACAAGCTATAGACATTAAATTCCTTTTAAATTTAAGAACATAAAAACAATCTTGCAAAATTAAATTCCTATAATTATCAAAACAAAGATGGACTTCTCTTACTGCTTCCACTAAGACCAAGGATCCATCACCCATCCGAAGCGTGAAGTCTTCATGTAGCAGACTCCTCGTTTCTTTGAACCTCTGTAGAGAAACACAAACATTATTAGTTGCACCAGAATCTATGACCCAAATGTCACTGGATTCCTCAACCAAACAAGTTTCAAATATAGAAGATCACACCTACCTCCTTTGGAAAGGAAGTCCTTGCAATGCTTCTTGATGTGCCCGACCTTTCCACAGAAGAAGCACTTAAGCTTCTTTGGGTTCTTCTTCTTCTTTTTCTTGCTCTTGGTGCTAGCAAGAATAGAAGACTTCCGTTCTTGGCCTGTTGCTTCTTTCCATTCCCAGAGTTGGGATTGGAACCAGAAGCAGCTACCATGTAAGCCTCTCTACCGGTAGGAGACTCCTTGATCAGCAGTTCGAACTCCTGTAATTGTTTCATTAATTCTATTATGGTCATATCTCGCCTATTGTTTAAATTAAAAGTAGCTCTAAATAGAATAAATTCCTTTGACAGAGTCTCAAAGACCATAGTCATCTAAGTTTTAGCATTGATGTCGGCTCCATTGGTTTGAGCCTCAGCGAGGTAACTCATGACTAATATCTTGTGCTCCTTTACAGATGTCCCCGACCTCTGCTTGCAGTTAAGAAGTTTCTGAAGTGCCCATTGCCGCTTTGTTATGGCCTGGCCACCAAACATATCTTCAAGATTATCCAAGATCTACATTGCAGTCTCATAATCCTGATGTTGAGCATGCAGCACGTTATTCATGCTGGCCATAACATAGCAACGGGCCTAATCATTTGCATATTTCCAGCGATCATACACTTGGAATTGCTCATTAGTGGAGTCTCCTGTAGGCTCGGGAGGACAAGGGGTTGTCAGCATAAATTTTAGTTTCTCAAAGGAGAAGACGATATCCAGGTTCCGTTTCAAATCATTATAATTCTCTCTGGTTAGTAGGTTTTTGTCAAGTATCGATGATAAAGCGTTTTTAGACATTTTAATCTACAATAAAGAATCATATACCAAACATAAGCAAACATACCATAATAATTTAGTAAGATGACACAATCATGTAAAAACATACAAATGTATTTATGTGTCAAAACCTTGAAAATATCACAACCTTACAACGATAATTCCCAACTTAGAATTCAACAAGCTCCTAGGCGAGTCATGCCAAATTCAATCAGAAACGCGGATCCCCTCCTAATTGATATATGCCATCCAGGACCCGTATGATCCAGTATATATTAATAATCATTTCTTTGGCCATTAATTTTATTAACAGAGCTCCTAGGGGAGGTTAATAATAAAATTAACGTGAGTGTATAACCATCGTTTCAATATTTTATCCATGATTTATAATCATCACCTAGGGGTGTGCAACCATAAATCATGCTAAAATACCTTATCCTCTCAGAGATCCAATCTGGTACATGATAGAAATCCCTTCCTAGGGTTAGGACCACCATGTTCTTCCTATGGACCAACGATGGAGGCCGTAGGTCTTCTCTTCGAAAACCTTCTCCCACTCAATCTTTTGAAGTCAAGCTTTTATTTTAAAAGATATGCATGAACAATTTTAATATGAGCGGCACTCCCTATTCTATATGACATGTTATCAATATACATGGTAAATCATATTATAATGTAGACAAGCAAAGCTACAAGCAAAATAATAACAACCGTAATATTATAGTTCCACCCTACAGAATAAAAAACAAAGATTACAAGAGAATAACTAAGACATATTATCGATTCTTCATCGTTGAATCTCCAAACAATATCCTTCTTCATGTAATGCCCATCTTCAATTCTTCAATCTCGTATGAATCGAATACCGCATATTTTTGATCATATCTAAATTCAATGTTTCTCAAAACTGTCCCAACAATAAAATTAAAACTGCATTGAAAAACTACACCTTTTCTAGAGAATTTTCCAACTCTCTGCTAGCAAGCCGATCTAGGTGATCAGCCTGCCGATCTTTAGATAAGCCTGTCGATGCACCACAGATCGGCCTGTCAAACTGGAAGTTCGGCCTACTGCCAGAGCCTCTTGATTTTTGCCCTGCTGTTGGCATGCTGAACCTCACGTTTGGCCTGCCGATCTGCGACCATTGGCCTACCGAACTGGATGGTTCGGCATGCCGACCGAGCAGAAATAACCCTTTCTAGAAAATACAATTTTTTATGCAATTCATCAATTTTATTTTCAACAATTCAAAAACATAAAATTGAAGACTCAGGAAATACCTGGAAGTTTCATGATCTATCTTATAGATCTGTCTTTTTTGAATAATTATTTAATTATAAAATTCTTACAAATTTAAAATTAAATAATAATTATTAGACAGAGATGATAGTCCGCCATCTAATTACATGAAAAACCTAGATACACATTCTAACATCCAAGAAACCGTAACCGGTATAAACTAATTAATTAATAAATAATTAAATAACCATTTAATCAACCATAATTAATTAATGAATATTCACCACATAATCCATGACAACATAAAATTATATAGAAACCTAGAGTGTTAACTCTCTATAAAATTAAATTCAAGCATAGGAGTGATTAAGATTACAAAATTTATACATATAGTATGATCACAAACTCATAAATTTATATAAAATCAAGGCTCTGATGCCAATTGTTGGAAAAATAATACGCAGCAGAATTTTAAAAATTTTATATCAGAGTATTTTTTAAAACACAAGTTTGACATGCTATATGCATAAATTAACTAGATCTTACTAATCTTTGTGTGTCAAAAAGCTCCTACAATCAGTGAAGAGAAGTAACGTTCTAGAAGAGCCTCAACCAACTAGTCTTCTACGCTATTCTCTATCGACGATTGGAGTGAGTGTGGGCTCACACGTACAGCTCTTCCTCTAGTGACTCTCCTTCCAATCAATTGAGAGAACCCAAAGCAAGTGTTCGAGATTTGTGACCAAGAGCTCTCAGGGATTTTTCAGATTCTCACCAGCAGAATATCACTCTTAATCTCTCAATTGATCTAAATAACTTATGTGACTTACTCTCTATTTATAGAGGTTGGGACTAGGGTCAGTCATTATCAGATTAGGTCTCAAAAATTCGAATCAGAATCAAATTCAAATCAATATATGATAAAATCTATGTAAAATGTGTAATCTTATCCTTCGCACATCGACAGGCTGAACTGCCTAATCAGCAGGCCAAACTTGCCCATCGGCAGGCCGAACTTGAGGATCGGCATGCTGAACTGCCAAAAAAATATCTCAATGAATCTTTTATTTTTGACCCAAGATTCTATAAAATAAAGTCTTAGTTTTAATTTGTTGAAAAAATAGTATGCAGCGGAATTTTAAAAATTTTATATCAGAGTATTTTCCAACAGTATCCGTAATGACCAAGGGAAAAGTCATTAATAAAATCTAACATTGAGTTGGATTTGATTAATGAATTTACCCTCATAAATCGTATTTTTGTAAAAATTATGATAAAAATATAGAATTCAGTGTTAATAAGAAGTTCGACTATAAATTTGTTATGATGCTGGATATTAACAAATACAGATTTTGTGAGTTTAAATACTCAAAAATTTATAAATAATATCCATAAAATAAATTTTATATCACAATTAATTGTAGAATTGTGATATGAATGGATAGATAATTAAGGTATAAATAAGATAGAAAATTTGTCGAAACCCAAAAACAGTGAAAAAGTGGCCGGTGTAATATAAGTATACTGCTAAGTAAAAACACAGATATAAGAAATGCTATGTTTGGCTTTTAAAAGTAAACCAAAGGCAAAGTAGAATATCTTCTACAGTCTAAGAATATGTTTTTCACTGGTTTTACTATGGCAATATAAAAAAAATATTGTGTGGTGAAAAATTATACTGTGCAAAGTTTTAGGGCCCACCAAATGGACACCCATTGGAATCTTTTTAGGTCACCATCTCATGAAAGGTGGCCCAATCACAATTAGCCACATTGGTCACCCATTTGATTACTTGATGACTCACCACTTTTTTTTTTTTTTTTAAATGCAACAAGATAAGGATGCATTAAAAGCTTAAAACATCAAACCATCTTTTTTTTCCTCCATCCATATGCGGCAGCCCAAGTATCACTCTCTCAAAATTTTGTTCAAAGCAATCTCTCATAAAAACACACTTCCAAGCAAGGTTTAAGTCAAGATCAAGAGTAAGGTTCAAGTTTTTCAAACTTTCCAAGGTAAAAACCTAAAATTTTCTCAAGTTTTTCTAGGATTTTTACTTGGCTTAAGGGGGAAATGTGACCCAAGATTTTCTCATGTAAAACATGCTTAGGAATTGCAAGGAAGCCCTTGAAAAGTTTTGGTTCACAAAATCCTTCTTTTGGTAAGTTTAATTTTTTTAAAATGTAAAGTTTATTTGATTTTTTTAAAATGTAAAGTTTATTTGCTTTTATGTTTTAGTTTGTTGTTTCAAAAAGGCATGTGATTCTTTATGTAAGTTATCATTTGATTTTCTTAATTCTATGGCTTATGTAGAAGTTGTGGTTGAAAAACGGTATTTGGTGCAAAAGGGATAGTTTTGTGACCTTTGAGGTAGTTTTGAAAAGAATAGTGACTTGGGTATGAAAATGGCTTTAGGAAATGTTGAATCTACCTTCACAGTGGCTGTAATGCTGTTTTAGAGTTGATTTTTACAAAAAACAACCCAATGACTAAATTGCAAAGAAAAAGTTTTTCTCGGTGATTTAAAAAATGACCAAAAACACCCTTGTACAGTGGGAATTTTGAAAATATTACAACATAAAAGTTGTAGATTTCGACGAAACTGTTAAGGATAGCAGACGGTTCATAGAAAATTGCGTTCATTTGTGAGTTATGGATTTTAAAAATTTGTCAAAATTGAAAAAAAATTAAACGGCAAAAACGTCATTTTGCAAAAGGATTTTGGGTATGGTATTTTGAGCAAATATGATCCTTATGAAAAATGAAAAATTATGGTTTAAAGAGATTATTTTTAGTTCCGAGGATAAAATAGTCAAAATTTTCAAATAAGAGATGAAATTGCAAAGTTTTATTAAAATAGGGACATTGATGTAAAATAAGGAAACCCAACACCCCAGGTTATTGTTTTAAAATTAATAAGCAGCAATTTTTGCTAAAATAGTAAAATCGAGCTCGAAAAATTTAGAAAGGCCCGTTGAGGGCAAAATCGTTATTTTTTCACAAGTGTCCCGAACTGCTCTGAAACGTTCTAAATAGTTAAAGGGATTATTAATAAGATTTTTGCCATTCGTTAGAAACGATAAGGTAGAATAAGATAAGGAAAAGAAAATCTGAGATCATTAGAGCTATAGACGGGTATATAACTAGTCTATTGATTAAAAAATGTTTTGTATTGACGCATAATATGAAATAGTATAAATATGGCTAATAGCATTATAATTGGCCACATAGGACCCTAGAAGATTAGAAAAAGCAGACTGAGATCGGCTAGCACAACAACCTAGACAAGTAAGTATCAATCCTACCTACAGTATGGAATTGTAGGTAGAAAATATGATATATATATATATAATTATGTACCTGTATGTATATCAAGGTGTATACTTGTGTGTGTACAATAATATATGTACCTGGGTGTATATTATGATGCATACCTATGTGTATATTGATATGTGTATTTGTGAGTATATGAAATAAGTACCTGTGCGTATATTATGTCGTATACCTGTGTGTATATTGATGTGTACATATGAGTATATAAAATATGTACTTGTGTATGCTATATAGTAGAAGAGTATTTAATTTTTGTGTATAATATATGAATATGACCTTATGCATGTTATGATAACCATGATAATTGGACTGGTAAATACATCACCAGACATAAGAAGAGTGTCGTATCGACTCCTGACTCAAGGGGAGCTCAAGGTTATGGCATGGTCTTAGTGTCACGTAAACCTATGTGCGTAATGGTACGAACACTTGGGCCCTAGCTAAAGATAAGACATGATAAGGATAAAGAATGTTCATAAGAAAGCATAACTGGATCATGCATTTTAGCGAACATTGCATGTGGGCCATGTTTGGACTTATTGGGCGTAAGATCACTTAGTGTTTTATGTTGTAGGAATTTCTATAAAGAGGTCAGAATGAATTAACTGTTGAGCTAATGGAGGAATATGCGTAATGTGCAGAACGGGGTATGGAAACCACCGCAGTTATGTTTCCGTTGTTTAATATTTTAAGATATTTTGAAACTGGAAGTATGAAAGTTGTATTATGCTTAAGTAAGACAAAACCTCTTTCGAAAATATTTAATAAACAGTATTGTAAAAGAAGGTTTGTTTAAGTAAAAATAGGTATATACTTGTATTATGAGGGTTGCTTAAATCTGCATGTGTAATATATTTAAAAAGAGTATTTCCTAGTTTTTCCTCAATACAAAAGCAAAAAAAGTGTTTCATCACAGCCCGAAACAAGTGAGTTGTGACAGTATCGAGATGAGTAAGGAAACTATCTCGGATCGTCAATCGGAGGTTGGGAAGGCAACTTTCTGATTTTGATTTGTTTATTCAACTGTCGAGCAACGTTGACCATCATTGAAACCATTGATCGAGCTCCGTTGGTGACTGAGCCTGGACCTAACCCCATATATGTATTCTCCTAAGTCAAGGACGCAGTCAATTTTGGTTAATTCAACCTCTAACAATGTAGATCAGGCTCACCAATTTTGGGAAAAACTGGCAGCTAAAAATGTTGAATTTTTGTCTATGGATCGGCAAAATTAACTGTGGGGTTTAATTACTCGTTCTTCTCTAAGTGTTTTCCACAATCAATTTGAGTTTACATCACTAGAACTGACAAAAATGATGATCCCCACAGTGGTTGGCGACGACGAACAAGCAACTATGATGGACAATGACGAAATTGGTTGAGGGATTTTACTCCTCATGTCGCTTTTAGTCTTTCTGGCACTAGTGATTCACCTCACTGCCACTAGAGATAGTGAGATCGGACTGCGGCATAATGAAGAAAGACGGTGGCTCTAGTGAGGCTCCTCCTGTTGAAATCGACCAGAAAAATTAGTGTGATTTTATTCTTCTCTTCAATTTGAATCTATAGGACTAGAATTACATCAATCAAAGCTTGGATAGTGGAGAAATCTCAATGGGAAGAAACAAGTTTCTGATAGCTTCAAGCGGCGCGTGTGGGTTACTCCATGGAGTTAAGGTCAACGTGGGACCTCTTTAGACACCGCTCGTCGAGAGCTTTCTAATGACACTGGCTATGTCGAAAACTGACATTAGTATCTTCAGCAAGCTATTGGCTGTGATTGGGAAAAAGAGAGAAAGTAGGAATGAGAGAGAAAGATAGAGAAAATGAGCTAAAATCTAATTAGTTTGTGAATTTTTTTTTCACTTGTATTTATAGACACTATTGTAGGTCCTCAAAATCTAACTTTTGTCATTATTGGGTTGATCAAATTTTTGATCTATAAAGATTAAAATTTCTATACACATACTCATACTTCTAGAACTGCAACATTTTTGGCCTTTCTAAAAATGAATAAATAACTAAAGAATGACTCCTTCACTGTACTATCGTCTTACTAACATTTCTATATTGTACTATAATCATTTTCATGAATTTATTCATACTTTTTGGATTTCATAATTTTGTTTTAAAATGCTAAACCTTGATACTTTTGTCCTAAGAAAAGTAATATGTAATTAAGAGATTTAATCAAATCTTAAAATTTGATCTTTTATCCTTATAAAACGTTCTCTTTAATCAAGATGATCTTTTGTGAAGAATAAAATTTTAAAACGCTAACTAATAAATAAAACTTATTTGTCCTATCATCTTTTCCTTCTTTTTATTCACTATATATTCATACTTAGTATAAGACATATGCAAACTTAATGTCTATCAGCATCCTAATATTCCCTAGTCCTAAGAGAAGGGACTAATCTAATATTCTTCATTTGATTTATCAATTTCAATAAATCTTGCCTTTTATCTCAAAAGGACTTTTTTTTTTACATCACCTAAACATATCATAGACTTATATTCCTATCATAAAAATAATGGTAATCAAATGTAAACATTTTTCTAAATTAAATTGACTATCTTTAAATTAAATTGACTATCTTTAAGTCAATTTAAATCAAATACTGAATTTGATACAATTTGTGCTCTATGGATATAACCCAAACTATTTATAATAAAAAGTCACTTATGGGTCCATTTCCAGATTATGGATGTTTTTAAACTTTCCTTAATCACAATATGGATTGAAATTAATCCTCTTGTGATTTTGCTTTGCCTTAAAGGCTTGTGCAATGCTTGTGGCTTAGAAAATTCTTATCATGCATTGTGATCTTTATTAAAATTTCCAATAATCTTCATTAAATTCTCAAATTTCCAATAATCTTTATAGCTTAGAAAATTCTTATAATGCCTTGTGACCTTCATTAAATTTTGAGATCGATCTTGGATTCATGAACTTTATACTCACCATGTTTGAATCACGCTATTGCTGCAGTTGATCACTACTGATCTAAATTTGTCTTATTAAACTGATATCATATAGGATTTCTATATAGTTATACCAAGTTATAAATTCCTTCTCATCTATTAATCTCAATTTAGATATTCTAATTAAGATTCTTGCAAAAATCATTACTTTAACATGAGTTCACCGAATCACATAACTTTAGTTTAGCACAGTGAATAACTATTTTTGATAAACCAATCGCACTATCATAATATTACATTTTGCTTTATACGTCATACAAGGAGCACATAAAATTTTGCATTCATAACATTACTTATTACTAAAGCCTTGTAGTTACTAAGACTTTCAAAATACTTGTTAAATAGGAAAGTTCATAATTATAAATCGTTTAAATAATCATCATTTAAACTTGTGAATTTCTCAGGTGTTACAGAAGGTTTTTAACCTTGAACTAAATTCTTGCAGCTTCTCGTAACACTTAACAATACTTTATACCTCCAAATTTGATCTAATTATAGAATCATGGAATTTAAGCTGTAAATCTACGAATCTTTACCTGTAAATAAATGTTTGGATTTTCAAAGAAACCTTTAACTTAATACTTAATTCCCTTATAGTTGTTTATCTTATCATCTACTATCACGGTTCACTATTAAGCCACCTATCTAATGGCTCACGATTATTCTTAAACTTTCTTAATATGTATAGAATGACCAAGTTTGTCATACTATTGTTATCCTTATAATTCTTACCAAAATTTGTATTTATAAGCTCTAAATTTGTACTCTATTATGAACTTAATGACGTAGTTATGAAAAAACTCTTTAATTAATTTTATTTATTAATTACTAAATTTTTCTAGACATTACAAGGAGGGTGATTTGTAAAATTTCAAATGCATGGGAAGTACAAAGAAACCCTGGACTTAAATACTTAATTACCTCATAGTTGTTTATCTTATCATTTACTATCACGGTTCACCGTTAAGCATGGCTCACGATTATTCTTAAACTTTCCTAACATGTATAGAATGACCAAGTTTGTCATACAGTCCAGCAATTTCACCTCTTTTTTTTTATTTTTTTATTTTTTTATTCTCCCTCCATTGTCACTCCCTCTCATTCTCATGAAGGCCGTGCTCCTATAGGTCTTGCTACCTAAAAGTTTGTTGCAAAGATACCCCTCCTCACGTGCCGTGTCGATACCTATGGATGAATCTTCAGAAACCTTAGTTGCCTCTCATTTTGTAACACATTCTCTCATCTCTCTCTAGATCTTTAAAGCTTTAAAAATCTCTCTCTTCTCCTCCACTAGAACCGGTCCTCTACTTCTCTCTGCCTATCAAGAGTTTTCTCCTCAAGCTTCTATACTCACCCTCAGCCATAAGAAGATAGTGTGTTCTAGTTTGTAGAAGAGGTCTCTAAGGTAGGAAAGTTTGGTTTTCAGAAACTTTGGCCATAATTTGGTGTTCATGGTTAAGAAAAAGATATTAAAAAATCGCACTAGGTTTATGATAGTTTTAGAAGGAAAGTCTCTCTCACCAAGAAGGAAAAGTTTCAAAGATTGGAGACCAGACCACCACCATAGGTCCTTAACTTTCTAGGTTTAAGTATGATGTATGAACATTATATGATCTCTAATAGTTTTATGTTCCAGGATGAAAGAAAGTTTAGCACGTAAGAATGAATATATTAGCTCAAAGGTGTCATCTTGATAGTAAATAATATGCTAGGCGCTTAACAAAGTTTGACACTTGACATGCAATGTTTCCTCGATGGTATGATTTTGTTTATATCTATGAAGAATATGTCTTTGATATGGTTTTAAACAAGTGCTTATGAAAGAAAGTCCTTTATGGGTTAAATTTTGAAGTGTAAAGATCCAAATTTTGTCTAAAATGTTTATGATATTATACGAGATTTGACCTGTAGGAGGAAAGATTTAAAATTAAAAGCATATAAGTATGAACTAGCCATGATAATATTTAGATCTACATGTTTGGTAACCCACATGATATTTGAAATAAAGTTAAAAGTTAAGTTTAACTTATTAGTTAGAAAAGTTAGACACTATTTCAAACTTGGTGTAATAAGTTTGTAGCTTTTGTCAAGATAAGCTTTTTATGAGTAAAAACACTACCTTCAAGCTATTGACAAACCTCTAATAATGATGGAATTACACATAATGATGTTTTATCAAAAAGCTTTGAAAATGTTTGACAAAACTTATGAAAATGGACTAAAGTGAGACGATTGTGAGATTTGGGCCAAAAGTGTAAGAAGGGAAAGTATGATAGTATTTTAAGGTTATAGGATGAATGTTTCATAAGGATGTGATGTTTGGCCAAAGAGTGAATTGGGAACTCAACTTTTAACCTAAAGAGACCTTGTTGCAAAAATTGTCAAAATGGGGCAAAACATGTGAAAACAAATTCAGAAATAAAATTGATACTTTTGGGCTGTAAATAAGTTTCAATGCCTAATTATAAGGAAAAGTACACGTTTCAACAAGAAACGAGGTAGGAAAGAATATTAAGGACCCAAGTACAAAAATTTTTAACAAACAGTGTCAAAGTTTAAATCTAAAACTTGCAGCAAAACTGACCTTCTATGGATTGTAAATAAATGTTTCCTAAGGCAAAAGAACGAGTTTTACTGAAGAGTTAAACTTTAGAAACAAGAAGGAAGCCAAAAGGACAATACTAGGAATGAAAGTGTCAAAATAACCAAAGCTAGGGACAAAAACCTTAATTTCATATTTAAAATATTTTCCAACATTTTGGAAATAAAATTGGGGCAGGTTATAAGCCTTACATTTTGGTTGAAACCTTTACAATTTCAATTGTCAATTGAACCCCTTTACTCTCCCAAATAGTCCTTTGCTTACAACTAATCTTAATGATGTAAATCCCAACTTAGAATTTGATATCTAACAGAAAATGAATCCCTTAGTTCCCAACTTAGAATTTGATATCTAACAGAAAATGAATCCGTTGAGTACAAAAGAAAAACTCCCAAGCCAAGTTTTCTTTCTACACATATCTATTATGCCTCATAGCCAATTTTCTTGAAGAAGCATAACAAGCAAACTAAACCACCAATATTATTATTACTATATCTTAACCAATAGATATATAGGGTTTATATACGAAAAGATACAATTGTAAAAGATAATAGTATAAATACATATAGGGCATTTAGAACAAGAGTTCCAATTATAAAGTTTGAATTTTGCGCTATAAAATGTAAGAGTTTTACACTGTAGCATACTTATACTTTATGTTATAGTATATAAGAACTTTGCACTGTTTAAGATTAGAAACACAAAGTTTAAGCCACTCTCTCAACAAGCCTACAATCCCCAATCTGGGGAATAAAAATATAGGATCCAATTTTAGTTAATTTAGATTAGTGTGTAATTCATGATCAATTAGTGTGTCAAATTAAAATTGATTTTGTTGTTATCATTTAAATTAATTTCTATTTATGCTATTGAAAATTAATTTCTGGACACTCTTAGTATTTACACCAATTCCCATACAATTTTATTAATCCTCCCACAACTTTGCCGAATTTCAAAACATCACTTACTGGCCTCCTTTAGCTTTCACGTGAAAGGTTTAGACACAAACCTTGAAGAGCAAAATTTAATTTCCCAAAGTGCAGTCCTTGGTTTTGTCTGCAAAACTTCTACTTTATTTGGCTTTGAAAACAGAAATCATTCAGACATAACAATCTGTACAAACCCTCCACTCTTTCCCTCTCTCTTTTACGTTCTCTCTCTCCCTCTCTGCTTCAAAAACTCAGAAAGAACTCATTTCTTTTGTAAACAAGAACAGAAAAATTCATCAATTCAAGGCATAATCTAGCAATGTTTTGAGAAAATTAAGACATAATTTTAATCCCCTTGTTTTACTCTATGGATTATGATTTGTAATTTTGATTTACCTCTTTAAATTCAGATTTAGATACCTGAGTTAAAATATTTTGTTGTTATACTTTGTTCTTGAAGGTTTAATGTTAAATATACGAGTTTTTTTGTTTAAAATTTAAGTTTGATTTATGTTTTTGGTGCCTGAGCATGAACCGTAGACGTCAAGCATGACCAACCCTGATTATTATGTTTTTACAAGCAAGATTCAACCTTTACATGCATACAAATTCGGATTGCAATATGTTTTGAGGAAGTTTATGTTTTTGATGATTAAGTAATGAAAGTGAGCAGGAGCGTCGTAAAGAAAGTTTGTTAGGTTTATATAACATTTTTAGAACTATTATTTCATGATTAGCATGCCATAGAACTGCTTGGAGTTGATATGAGTTCAAATTAGACTTGGTTTGCACGAAACAGGTAGAGCTGGAAAATCAGTTCTGCGACACAGCTGTTGCCAAGGCCTAGGGTCCCACGGTCAACTGACCTGCTGAATGCACCTCTGCTTCAGCAATCTAAGCCTGTGACACTCGCTCTTGCATTCCAAATTAATTTTTACCAATTTTCTTGACTAGAAATGATAAAAATCATGTTTAAAATGTGTTTGTATTTAAGTGTATATTTATTAATTTTAAAAGTTTGTTAAGCAATATTAAGGACCCATGAGTTTTATACTATTTAGGTGGTGGTTAGTTTAATTTCTGAGTTAGTGTGTTAATGACTAAAGAACTGTTAACTTTAGACACTGTCCTTGAGGAACAAATGTGTTACGGTTAGAACAGAGTTGCGAGCAGTATTCCGTAGCTTGAAATGCCAAGGTAGGATTTTTATATTCTTTCTATCTTAACCACGATTTAGACTTATTTGGCCATGAAAATATATTCCTAAAATGTTTATAAGAATTGATTTATAGTGTATTTCAGATGTTTTAAAAATATGACTTGTAAGGATATTTTATAAATAAAGACTCAATATCTTGGGATGAGAATTCCCAAGTGAGAAATGTTTGAAAATAGTTTTTAAACGCTATTTGGCATGAGATTCTTTAGATAGTTGAGTTTTTAATGCATGGAGCCTTTAGAGTTCAAGTCACGTAGAGAGTAACTGAAGGGACAGGTTCTTAAAAACCCGTACGAGCTACTTTGGCGGTGATTCTAGGTCTTATAATGAGTAAGTAATACGCTATGATTTTTAGTTAGTCATATGATGGTGAGCGCTTTCTTAAAATTTTACTTATTTCTTATATTTATGTTTATTGCCTTTTTATCATTATTTTAATGTTGTTTTAAAGCTATAATTCTACTAAGCCTTTTGATCATAGTTTCTGTATGTTTTTGTTTTTATTTTAAATCCCCCTCAGAAGGACGTTAGTATGCTGTAGAGTAGCACGTTGATTGGTGTAGCTCGCGAAGTTCATGAGTTAAGTTGTCTACAATTTAGTTGTATTTTCCATCAAAGCATGTAATATTTAATTATTTTCATGCACTTCTGTTATTTTTGTTAGATTATGATTTAGATGTCTGTTTTAGCTTTCTCATTCTGTATCCATAAACTGTATGGTTCGGTGGGACTCGGACGGTACCAAAGTGGTATTTTACTTTGATGCTATTCAAGTATTTTAAGAATCTTTTTGTCTATCATATTTTGAATATTTAACAAAAAAATCCGATAATTAGATTTCATAATTTAAAAAAGATAGACTTCGGTTACTTTTTTTTTATCCCGCGGTTTACTTTTATTTTAATTTCTCAAATTTCTTTTAAATTAAATTATCATAATTTGTGTTCTAAAATTAATCTTAATTAATTATCTTAAGTAAGACGCTACATCACTACCCCAGTTTCAGGATGGGACAAAAGACGAACACTTTATTTTTGTTAAGATTGTAATGGGAGTCTACTTTCAATTGGGGACATGACTTATGTTAGCTATTAGAGTGGGGACTCTAACGTAGAGATATTAATATATACCTAGTGGTGTATATAATTGTTTACACCTTAGGTGAAATTGATTTATTGGTGGTTTTATTCCTCTAAATCAATCGACTTTAATAAACATTTATGTAATGACCTTAATCCTAAACGGATTTATTAATGACCTTAATCCTAAACATTTTGATATACGAAAAGCTAGAATCTGATAATCAAAAATTCTATGTGAGTATGTTAGAAGCATAACTTTTATTTAGAGGAAATATCCTACACCATGGATCGTCTCAGAAAATATGTAACATAGAAATAGAAATCATAACTTGGACAAATTGGTGGAGACGTTAATAAAAAATCTTGATAATAAATCCAGTCATTATTGACTGCACTAGAAGAGTGCATATCTTGTACACTAAAATAATTAATAATAGGTTAGAAAATATAAACAAAAAATCCAAAAATGAATTTTCCTTGAATTAGCTTTGATTTCTATAATTGTAGAAATCTCCTTGAACCCAATTCACACAAGAAAATTTTGGAGTTTTTCTCTGTGTGATTTTCTCTCAAGAAGGAGAAAGAATATTTAGTGCAAAATTTTTGTTTTCCACCTAGTTCATAAAATTGAATATTTTAGAATTTTTCCCTTCAATTAGTATCAGAGTGACCTCATATTAATATACGAGATAACGGCAAGAAATCGAGATGATAAACTTGGACCGATGATAAGGTTGGGATGAGAGAAGCACTGGGGTTAGTCCTTGGCATGTGCCCCACTAAGAAAACAAAAACAAATCATGCTTTTATTAGTTTTTAACATGTGCCCATTGGTTTTCTCATTTTTCACTTGTATATTTTCTTTTATTTTTACTTCCATCCTCAATACTAGTTCAATAATTTTCATTCTTAAAGTACTAGGAATAAGCATGCTATTGTCCCTAGAAGTAGAATGATTACAACGTGGTTTTATAGTTTTTTCTTTTTTTTTTTTTGCAATCAATTATAATGACTAAACAGACAATGAACGCCAAATTCATGGTAGATCACTGTGCAGCCCTTTTCATAAGATACCTCCAAAAAGTACTGAAAATAATTCATTTCAGAATGCTTGGCTTCAAACTTCAACAAGCTAGCTTACTATGCAACCAAGATGTCGTATTTCTATGGATCAAGACCGAACAAGATTGGATGACATCAAATTTTAAGAATATATCCCTAACTATGCAGAAACCACCACACAAATTTATTGCACCAACTCTAATCAATGTTTCTCCATCCGCAGAGATCAAGTGGTGGTTAGAAACAAGGGAACGATAGATGAGATCGGATGGATTTAGAACTCTATGAGGATAACATAGGTAGAAGGTGTAAAGTTTGGAAGGGATAGACCACAAGAAGTAAACTTTCCCAGATAAAACTAGTAGAGGAAATCACGTGGACTTCGAAGCAACCCATGCATGCTAAAATTCACAAAACACACCGACATGCTCACAAAATATATGTAATCCTCGTCATTATTTCTCATCAGCAATGCATGAGTAGGAAGGTGTCTTCCGACTGGTGTTTCTTTCAAGTAGCCCAATTCACAACTATTCGTTCCAACACTATGACACAGACAACGATTTCAATGTCAATGATGACTATCTCAACCAGTTGTTTCCATTACAACTAAAAGTAAATAGAATTTCTTTAGCCGTCAATGCCTATTCTATAAATACGTCGTTTTCAGTCATTGCCATATTTCACTATTACCATTATTACAACTCAACCGTGCCTAAGTACATATTTTTACCATTCCCTAGTCAAATAAACTACTTCATTGAGAACAGCCGGTTCCTAATAATTAAATCCCACTCCATCAATAAAAACAAGGACAGCAATTTCTCAAGCATGCTATTAAAATAACCATTCATATTCATCTCAAAACACATGCACGCTTGGTAAGGACGGTCCCAAATCGAGGACCATAGATCCTGCCTACATATATATATACATATATATGATTATATTTCAAGATTTTTTAAATGGGCCATTTAGTAGTATTTTCAAAATAGGTGAAAATGGTTTTGTTTTAGAACATAAGAATTTTTGAGGAATTGTGTTGAAGATATTTTTTAAATTTTTGCTAAAAAAAAGTGTAAAAACATTTCTAAAAACTCCTAAAACAATACCAAACTATTTGATCAGTCTTAAAAACCACAATAATTGGAACCCTTATTTGCAGAACCCACACAGTGTGCCCCATCTTCTATTAATTTATGATGCTCAGTGTATACCGTGGATTATGCACATAGCATTATTCTGCATCCTAATTCCCTTTTGACAATTTTGGGATTATTAATTGGCAACAATACAAACGCAATCATGCTTTTCTTCGTGCACAAAACTTCAGATTTAAGCCACGCTTCTTTTGACTCGACGGAAAAGTAAATTTTGAAGTGGCGAGAGAAATTCAAATCAGAACTTTGGTCAACGTTTCTCTTATATATATATATATATATATATATATATATATATATGGAGAAAGAAAAAAGAAGACATTAACAGTAAAAAGGGCATGATTTTGCCCTTGGGATAAAGACAGCTTTACTCACCTCCAACAAGAAATTGAGTCCCCCTCCCATCTTAATCATAACTCATCATGGTCTCCATTTTCTTTCGGGTACCACTAATCTATTCTATGTAGTTAGGAGAGCAAACATCTTGTCACCTTCTAATAATTTTAATTTGCCCTTACATTAATAGACGTATTGTTTCCTTGTCGATAATCTGATCTCTATGCTACATTGCTGGAAAAGGATTTTTTTTTTTCTTTTTTACAGCATTTACGAGAATGGAAATGTTATAGCCAGAGCTAGCTAGCCTATAATCCGTTGATAATCTATAGCTATTATATTAAAATGTCATACTTTGTCTAGATTAATATTGGACATAACGGGTCCAGCCGAACAAGGTCATTCGGCATGGAAAAAATTTATCCTTCCAGATAACTTCTAGCTGCTCCTGGCTAGCTTCTTTGTGATTTCTTCATAGGCCTAGAAATATATAATAGAGAAGCGTCACAGGCAAAGAGACTAACATGCCAAAGATGACCCTGCAAAAGAAAAACAAGTATTAATTTCTTTGTATTGGAATCTGACCGGAAAGAAAAATGCTATATGCAGGTGCAGGGGCGGAGGGAGATGCAAGTGAAAGGGTTCACATGCCCCTACTTATATTTGAAGGTTCACCTTATATCCTTAATTTTTGTATAGAATTTTAGTTATACCTCCGCCTTAAAAGAAAAAAAATATATAGCTATATCCCCACTTAATAGTTGAAATATGTAATTTTGTTCCTATTCTATAAAAAATTGCTGATGTTTTACGATGATGCTTTGCTTGAATATATTTTCTGGTTCTGTTATTAGTTGTATGTTCCTGTCGATCGAGACTATCTTGACCCCTTATTGAGGGTCCCACAAAAGTAAAACCACTAGTTTGGGACCTCCTCATTTGAGGTGTTATGGAGGATAGAGCTATTGCTCAAATAAAACAACAGTTGATTGATCTATATTAACTTACTAATAATGCTATATAAATAAGATTTATATAGGCTGCTATGGTCCTCCCGGGAGGCCATTCATTCACCCCCGACATATATAGAAATGCAAAAAATTATTTGACATTTATTCAACGTGACACTTATATTTAAAATATACAACTCCAAAAAATTTAGTTATTTCCAACGTTCTAATTATTTACCATCTGTATATTGTTAAATAACAAAATTAAAGGTTTAATAATCATTTAGAATATACTAAATTTTTTAATGTTACATAATTGTAACATCCCTATTACATTAAATAAGGGTCATGTTGCATTAACATAACAGTTACATCAGGTTAAATAATTATATTACATTTTTACTCTGTATGCTGTGGTGAATGTATATTTTTAATTAGTAGTATGTACGTATACATGATATACAACTTGTTTATGGATAAATTATTAAGCACTTGGCTGAAATGAAAGGAAAGAAGGTGCTAGATAGTTAGCCACTGCTAAGTACGCAACTTCAGCTCTAAATTAACTCTCATACCAAGAAGTCAACTTATTTAAAAAATTTGATTTTTAATTATGTGAAAAAGAATTAGAGATGGAGTGATTGCTCTTTCAACACATTTGTGTTAAACGAGAAGAAAGATTTATAAAAGGAAAATGCTTCCATACAGTTAAGGGGAAAAGAAAAAAGGAAAATGAGTTTTCACTGTCAACTTTTGAAGCAAGTTGTCTGAAACATGATATCAGGCTCTTTATCAGTCCCTTTATCATGAGATACATAGGTAAAGTGAGCTTTTATAGTAGAACATGAATTAGATGGTTTTTAAATAGTCTGATTTGTTATTATACACATTAAAATTGCTGCGCGTGATGTAAAACTATTTGTATACATATATCAGACCATTAAAAAATTAACCTAATATATTAAAATGACAAGGCCTATCTATAGGGCCAAAATATCTATCGTATCATAAATTTTTCCTTACAATAATTACAAGTTAATATATGTCGAGCTACTCTCTAAACAAGAAGAAAATGGTGAGTTGCTTAATTTTTTTTAAGGTGCTAATGATAGGGTAAGTGTTTTGACATTACTAGTAAGTCTTATTAATTTACTCATTTGACTTTTAAACAGTTTGATATGTTGACTATTCATGTTAAAAATTGGCAACAGATAACACATTTCAATAATAAATTATATCGTTGAAAAATTAATCTAATGATAAAAATAACATAAATAAAATTAATTGGCCAATTTTACTATAAGGTTTGTCTTTTTTCCCCTCCAAAAGTAATATTTAAAAGAAACACATGTATTGATGGCGAACGTGAAAAGTTAATTGACTTTTTCAACCAATGTAGTAGAATTCCTTTAGAAAGAACCGATTAGATGTAACAATTATTCCTTTTATTAACCCCTACTACCCTAGGATAGGTTCAAAAATGAAATGGGTTGTTCATAAGGTACCATTTCCAACATTATAATCATGACAGAAATTAGGTAAATGCTTATGTCCATCTAGGACAACAAATGATGAAAAAGCCATGTTTATCAATACTCGCGATTGGTGATTGTATTAACACTGAAAAATGCTAAATGGCATCGTTAAAACTCAACTTCCTCACGACTTCTTGTTGGATGACACATCTTATATTTACAAGGTTTAGTTTTGGTGCCTTACATATGTTTTACTTGAACGATCCATATATTCATTAAGTTGAGCAAGCAGCATAATTAGAATATTTATCTTTTTATACCCACCGTTATTAGTTTATTCAAAAAGCTATGTTTTTTGTTTTTATTATATCGGATGTATATTTTCATATTAAATTTAATTCATAAATTTAAATTTTATTGATTTTGACCTTTACAAGGACCAAATTATCCTTAAATAAAATAAAAAAATAATTAAAACTTTAAATAAGAAGAAAATAAAAACAAAAATGCACAAAACAACTATTTTCGAGGGTATTCTCTATATTTTTATGGAAAAACCCTTAGTATAAAGTTCTTGTAAATTTTAAAGTTTTTTTATTTTTCAATTCGAGGATATTTTGTGTAATTTTTTAAGTCAAAATTGAAAATTGATTTGAAAATATGTATGAATTTGTGTATTATATCTAATCTAAAGGTTTACGTTTGATGAGATAAAAAATCGGAGATGTAATGTTTAAATAAACCTAAAAGATGAGATATAAAATGGTAAATAAAACCTGCATAATTTGATTTTTTTGAATGATTTTTTTTTTTTTTGCCGCTTAACATTCAACTCTCAAAATAAAAAATATCCTTATCAATAAAAAAAGAGAAAATAGAAGATATTATGCTAAGAAAAATATTAAATTTCTTACAAGTCATTTTTAGAAGCATATTAGATATTTTTTGGATAAATATATGACTTTCTAAAACAAAAAATAATTGATTTTGATGACTTCGTTATTGGTTATAATTTAAACAAAAAATTTGTATAATTATCTCCTACTAAATTAAAGTACAGTCTTTTGAAAAAAAAGTAAATAAACTAAATACACATATATCTTATTTTCTATAAAATTTTTCTATGGTGGAGTAACATTACTGGTAGTGCATGTATTTTCCTATTAAATTGGGCGTCTTATTCTAACATTTTGGTTGGCGATAAGTAAAATACTCACTGCACATAATGATGCGAAGTATTTATTGGAGATAAGTCTGCATTAATTAAAGTATGAAAACAACATTTTAAGTCATATTTTACGAAATAATTTTGTCAACCTTTTTTTTTCTTTCTTTTCACTCCTAGCGATGGCAACGTACGTAGAAAAAGGAGACAATCTGAGAACTACCCTTTTTGCGGTTTTGTTTTTCAATTAGCAGTTCTATGAGAAACTTTAAAATATATCACTTTTCATAAGCATAAAGATTATTGCTCCTAAATATTTTAGGTTAGAGTTAGGCAAATATGTGTTATCTAAAAGTATTTTAACTTTTTCAAATTGAAACAAAAATGAAATGGATATCAAACGCAGGAGAAAAAATAAAATATGCAATAATGGCATACCACCTAATTTACTCTAAAAAAAAAAGATGTTTGTTGAGGTTTATGGTACAATATTAAAAATATGATCTTAGTGGGCTCTGTTTTGAACATCCGATGTGTCTAGATTTTGTTAGTTTTATATAATTTTTCATTTTTAATACAACTTTAAGTTAATTTAACTAGTGAAAACATACACTATAAAAAAAACCTACCTAAAAATTTTTAATAAATTAAGAAAAAAATGTGCATCTAGTTTAATTATATTTATTTTTTAAAGATTGCCTTTTAATTTAGTAGTAGATACTTGTGCAATTTTTTTCGTTTAAATTATAACCAAAAACCAAGTTGACAGGTGTACTTTTTTTAAATGTTTTAGAATGCCTCATATGTTCATCCAAAGTGTAATATGTTACTAAAAAATGTCTTATAAGAAGCTTAATCTTTCTCTTAGCATAATAGCTTATATTTTCTCTTTGTCTTGCTTTTATTTGATAAGATTTCTTTTCCTCCTTTTGAGAGTTCGGCCAAAAAAAAAAATACTTTAAAAAAGCACCAAATATGCTAGGTCCTCAACTTAACAAACATATGGATTGTCTAACAAAAAGCATGTAGCACCCACTTAATTAAAGGCACTCCAACTCCTCAACCCTGTAAATATATCGGATGTGCCACCTAATCCGGAGCCGTGCAGAGTTGGATTTTACAATGTCGATTAGCATTTCTTATTATACTACTTCTCTGGGTGTAATTTTAAATTAAAATTAGCACAGTTATTAATTTATTACATGATAAAATAATAAAGCTCGAAATCTTATAATGTCAATTTTATAAGGTAGTTAGAGATGCTAATTTAGTTGGCATGTTCTAATTTGTATCGATGTTAATTATTATCTCTCACACTCACAAATCTAAATCGGCTAATTCTTGTTGGATAGCGCCTGCTTTGAAGACTAAAGTGTAGTAATTTTATTTCATTTAATTGCACATGTGTCGAGACAGACTCACTTAGACAACCTAGAGTATAATGGCACAAAACTCGGTTTTCCTCAGCAAATTGCTTTTTATAATAATTTTTGTAATTCGCTAGAGAACCGTTAACTTGAGGAATCTTACTCTTAGACGCGTAGGTTTACTTCAGAAAAGTAAAAAGCTAATTGATTTACAATACTATATATAAACTGACTTAGCTCCACTAATCTCAATGATGTCTGGTCTGACCTAAGTTTGCATTTGGTTAAGCTCTATATAAATTTCCTCAAATTGCCCTTCAAATATCACTATAAACGATTTGATTTTTAGTCACAATAGTTTTTAGCAAAAATTATAGTCATAACAAAATGTTGTGAGTAATATGTATTTAGTCACAAACTTTAGTTCAATTTTCATTGTGACTATAACTTTTAGCTACGGAGTTTTTAATCACAAAATGTTCCATGACTAAAAACCTCATGGCTAAAAATTTTAGTCACAACAAAAATTGAACTAAAGTATGTGACTAAATACATATTAATCACAATATTTTGTTATGACGAAAAGTTTTACTAAAAATAGTTATAACTAAAAGTTCATTTTTTTGGTAGTATATGAAAAAAAAATAAAAAAGTCAAAGTATAAAATTAATTTGCTCTTACCCGGTGCTTAATATGTCTGGATGTAAGCCATATTCCCTTGCAAAAACAAATGGTACTATTCCTTGAGGAAGAGCTGCCTGCAGATCATCCGGTACCCATGCATGCTACGTTAATTTCAAATCTCATAATAGGAAGAATAATAACAATATTTTTTTAAGGAAAAACTAATTGTAAACAAAACAATAACCCACGTGTGGTATACATATTTAAAAGTGTACTATTCACGTGTGTGTGTGTGTATATATATGTATATCCCACACACAAGGTACATATGCGTAGTTTTTGTATACTCCTATTCCTATATATATATATGTGTGTCGTGTGCGTGTTACTATATATGTAGGTCTGTATAGATGTGTGTACATAAATCAAAAAGAAGATTTTTTTTGTCCACGTAGGGTTATAACTTTGCTACTCACAAAACTATAGGCTTCAATATAGTATGTAGTATACTTTTTAGACTGGGTTCTATTGTTTTGTTAGTAGTGAGGTTATAGCCCCATGAGTTTAAATAGGATTGCTTCAGAAAAAAGAAAAATCTTTTAATTTTCATAGGATTAAAATCTCACTATTTACAAAACTACAGTTCTCAATTTAATATGTAGTGTATCTTTTAGAGTAAGAACCACTGTTTTATTAGTAATGAAATTATAGGGCTGAATAGAATTACTCAAAAAAAAAAAAAATCACAACTTGTGCTCTTTAAAAAGTACACACCAATTCATTTACACATATACACACATAGTTGACGGGACATATACATGCATAATTTTTTGATATAGAATTGTAAGGGATGAAGCCACCCACCCAAGGCCGCTGAACTTTCTTTTTTAATTTTGTATATAAAGTTTTATAAAACTTGTGTTTTATCCTTTTTAAAATTATATATCGCTCCTTTTTAAGTTATCTCTCTTTTTTTTTCTCCTCCACTATCTGTGCGTTTTTACATAAGTATGTCGGTATATATGCGCATATACATATGTGTGTATATCTATATATGTACGCATAAATACGTATCAAAGTACCTGCACTATGGCGGCATGTAGTTTTAGACCTCTGAGTCCAACAAGGATAGACGCAGCCGACATTATTATGGGTCCACAAAGGAAGCGGACCACCATTCCCATAGTTGCCCTTTTTGCGCCACACGAAATAATCCGAGGCTGAAGAGCCATAAAAAGCCCTGCATGTATAATTTAGTAGTTATCAAGCATGTTAATAATTTCTGATTCGTTGCTTATCCAACTAATTTACCAAGGCACGTATAAAAATAATAAAAAGAACAAGTGGTTTCAAGTTTAGTTCACATAAAAATAATATTTAATTATAAGGCCAGTTTGCTTAAAGTCTTCTGGACACTGGAAATGCAGTATTATTTATCTTTTTTTTTTTTTTTTTGGTAAGGAAAGAGATAAATTGTAGCAAGGAACCTCAGAATTTCAACTAACAGTATCAATAATTCATGGTTTGATGTATTTTTTGCTTGAAAGAGGTGCATTTATATACTACATGGTAAAATTGTGAAACCATATAATTTGAATGGCGAGATTAATTAATTAGACAAAACTATATACCTAAACTGAACATGGCCATGCCAAGACCTGCATCAGAAATGATTTTTATCGAGTACTTTACCAAACTAGGCATCCCAACGTTCCATCTGCAAGAGTAAAAGAGAATACATGAAGAAATGAACTATCGAACATCTTTGCATAATACTTATGGATGCTTCTATTGACAACTCCTATTGTTTATTTTTCTCACACTATTTTTTAAATCAACCCTTATTTAACTTGTCATAACCCTTTTAAAAATTATAAAAAAAAAAGTCCCAACAACTAAATTGTATTGCTTTTTCTAATTTTTTCCACCCACCAACCAACAAAATTTACCCTTTTTAACAACCAATTTCATTTTTCAACCATATTTATATACTCTCAATCGAAAATTAAAAAAAAGGGACACGAATAACAATTCGGTAACTATGACAAATGACTGGTATCTCATGATCGGAAACAACATATGCATCAACTCATGTATACAAAACAACAAAAATGGAATAAAAAGCAACATCTTGAAAGAAGAAACAAACCATGTACTTTTTATGGGGAGGCTCTTTCATATTAGTATCGCCATTTTTTAATTTTTTTTCACAAATTAGGACAGTGATTTTTAAAAGCGAATTCTTTTCAAAGTAGGTGTATAATGAGTTTTATTACATAGTTCTATACTTAAAAAATCATGGGTAATTCAATAATAAAATATTCTATTAAAAAAGATTGTTAATATGCTACTGCGCACGTTAACAAAGCTTACTTGAATGAGATCAAAGACCAAAGAAGGCCTAAGACACTTGAGTATGTATTTGGGTTGCGTGAGAGCTTTCGTCCGACCACAATGAGTATAAGCCTGAGCATGACAAGGGCATTTGGCATTTCTTGACTTTCTGCTGCTGTCTTCGGATTCTCCTCCTCTGCCATTGGGATCTTAATGTTGTCTCTAAAGCTAATGTCCTTCTCTAACATATTATTTAATAATATGTGAGTATTATGGATAATGTGCATCGACAAAATGTATAATCAATACTAAATTTTCTCCAATATATATATATATATATGTATATAAATATGTGTGTGTGTGTTCCATATATCATTTATAGTGCAAATGTTAATATTAATAATACTGCATTTGGCTGAGAAAATGTGAAAGTTATATACTGCATATTCGCCATGGTATTCTATATGAAAATTCATTATATATGCAAAATAATATTTCAAATGTTATATCTCAATCTTGTCATAATCTTAAAATATTAAAAAATAACAATTCATGTGACAAAATGATTAAATGAAAAGTAAATACTTCAGCTAATAACAGTCAAACATGATTTGACACATGTTATACTTAGTCTTAAATTCAAAACTGAACATAACACATCCTAAATTTAGCTTTAAACATAATATTACATTGGAGGGTGGTTTTTCTGTTCAAAACTTAAATTTACAGTTAACTTAAAGGAGCAAATTAGTAGTACCAATGAATAAATTAACTTCTCAGATGAAAATTAAAAACCCATATTCTTTTAGAGGGAGCAATAATCATTGTGTATGCATTTATATATTATAGAATTGGACACCAGAATTTTAAATGACGATATACTATGATTTGGAATTATCATATCTTGGATTCTTTACCATGACTGCCAATAATGTAATCAAATAGCCTTCGTCTATTATTACACACGTGCTCTCAACGAAATGATGGCTCATATCAATGAAGGGTCTCACTTATAGCCAAAATGTGCGGAAAGGGAAGAAACAAGGTCATGAGCTTATGTCTTGAGACCACTATGATATGTAATTTGTTTATTTTTTAGTATGATTTTTCCTACTTTTTTTGGGCGGTGTTTAGGGGTCCACATGTATATATTTTCAGTGGTAAGTCCACCTACATATGTCAATTTTTTTTTAATTAAATCATATAGTGGGGCTTTAGTGAACGAAACAATTTATACCAAAGTCAAAAGCTTAATTACGTGCACATTCAAGGATTCAAAAGATAAGGTCTTTTCTTGTCGAAGTGTTCATTCTGTCATCATCCTTACCTACCCCTTTTTAATCCGTGCTATATACATAAATTAGGTTATTTATAGTTATAGGCATGAGTGTCCTTTTTCTCAATATATATATATATATATATATAGAGAGAGAGAGAGAGAGAGAGAGAGAGAGAGATAGAGAGAGAGAGAGAGAGAGAAGGGCATGTGTCCTTTCAGGAAAAAAAAAAATACTACTCCAGAATCAAATGAAAATTGGGCAAAAACTTCTATGCAGTCCCATTAAGTGATCAACAATGTTATGATCATGAATAACCTAAAAATTGTAGGAGAATTCTATGAACTAAATTATGTTGATGGGACTTCAAAAATGACACTAGTACTAAGAATTTTTACAAGGACTTTTGTCATATATTGTGTATATGCACATACATACAGACATGTATTTGTGTGTATATATGTATAATGTAAATGGACAATAGCATAGGATGCTAATATCCAAGTTTAGAATGCTTCTATTTATTGCATAATTAAGAACATGGCGTTCTGTTCACCTTGCAAATTTTTCAACTTTTAGTAATTAGATTTCATCACTTACTGTTCTATGACAACCACATTTTTTTTTTTTTTGAGTTGGGAAATTATTAAGTAACCTATATTTGTGGTTATGATTCCTATCATATGATGACAAATGCTAGGAACGGTTTATGCTCCACTGTGGACATTCACATGAGCCCCTGCGGGTCTCATCATTGAACCTACGCTGGTAAATGGCCAGGAGAGAACATTACTGTAACACTGTTTTGCTGGTGAACAAAAATGTCAATAGATTTGTAAGAGGTTTGAAAAGTCCGACCAAATCAATAATTTAAACTAAATCACTTCAACAATTTAAATTTTGTCACTTCAACAATTTAAATTTCGTAAGATAAAATATCGTAACAAACTTAGTCTGAATAATTTTTTTTTTATTCAAACCAAGTTTCTAAATAGGCTATTATATGCAAGTGATGATGTTACATATTCATGAATACTGTAAAAAAAAAAAAAAGATTCATGAAACTCATTACACTTAGAATGTCAATGGTAAATAATTTAATTTTTTTCTGTGTGTTAAATGTTGAATAATGTGTGCGTATGGCCATCAGATTGCTATTCCCAAGAACGTGACCCTATATAAGGGTATAACTACGCTGAGAAATGTCTGTATCTAAGTATTAACTATTTGTATCAGGCGATCAAAGCACGCCACTTAAAAATCATCAAAATAATGAATATTGAGTCGGCTGTCTCAAAATAATCTTAAGCATATGTTATAAAATTTAAACTTAAGATCTTTTATCTAATAAATTATTTATCGATCGAGTAAACCCAATATAATTAGGAGGATGTTTAGGATGTCAGTTAAAAAGATTTGAACCTAAAAAATTACACTAATTTAAATGTTATGATAATAATTGTTATAATAAAATTAATTTAAACTAAAATTTTTTAGTCGATGGGACTAAGTTTCAAACGGACTCTAGCTACGTTGCCATCTCGGTGGTCAATAATTTGAATTTGTCGAGTGTGATATACGCATGTGAGTCCCATTGTGTCGTCCACGTTGCTTAATGGTCATATTGTGACTATTCTTGGGAGTTGTTTCGCAAACAATTTCGGTTTTGTCATTGTTGGCTAGTTTTAGTATGCAGTCTAGCCCGACCAGAACAGTGTTATGTCAGAATCAAACGTAACTTTCTTGCCCTATTCAGACAAAGCGTACGTAGCCATCTGAACAAAAAGCAAGGCCAAAGAAAAAAGCTGTACTATGCATGTAAAGTCTGTCTTGTAATAACCTCGACACACACCCATCACCATCTAGCTAGCGAGCAAAATTTTAGTAAAACTTGCTTTATAAGAACGTCGTATGTATGTATATTCAAAATTTATTATGCTATTTAAAAAATATTACAATAAAAGACGTTAAAGTTTATCTATTTAAATTGGTTGGAAAAAAAATTAACCATGTATTTTGAAGAAACGTTTAAACCAAATAGTTTGAACTAAATTGTTTAAAATATTATAATAAGAATTTTATATTGTAATTATTATATGCTTTACATTGTAGTTGTTAAAAATACTATAGACAGATCAAACAGGTGAATTCGAATCATTGTGTTAAAGGAAACTTATATTAATTATTTAAAAAATAATATAAGTGGTAATATAGTATAACTTTTTTTAATGTAATAATATAAATAATAATATAGTATTATTATTATTTTTAATGTATGACATGGATAGAAGCATTTATAAAAACAGCGGCATGACATGCAATTTTCTCAACAATCTAACCCAAGACAATGGTGCCGTATTGTCGCTGTCAAACCACAAAACGACACCGTTTAAAAGGGTGCTAAGCATAGAAAAAAGAAACATGATCATAACACGTACCTGCACCATTAAAATCTTTGCAACCTTGTCTCTCGTGGCAGTACTTTCCCGGGGATTCCCAGGTGGTCATGATCTTGACACTTCTCACCGGAGACGGGGACTGCCGGAAAACTTTTCCGGCGACAGGAGACAGAGCCCACGTGGGGGTGGTGGCGGCAGTCGTGGTGGCGGCGGTGTCGAGCTCGTTGAAGTTGGAGGCGCGTGGGGTGGGCTGGAGGGAGTAAGCATCAGAGGAAGCGTAACCGCCGAAAACGACGTCGTCAAGGAGATTGTTGTTGTTGGCTTGATAATGTGGGGCCATGATGGGGGTGTTGACGGAGAAGACCTCGGCGTTGGAGAGGTTTGATGCCCTGGGAGTGATGCCAATCGAGGATGACACGGCGGAGTCAGCAGGGACGGTTGACGTGGACCGTCGGATGCGGACACGGATTCGGCCGTGGTCGTCGATTATTTCGGGCTCGGCACGGAGAGGGTCCCGGCCGTCAAGGGAGATTATGTCGTCGTCGACGGAGATTTTGGATATTGCGGCTGCGGCGGAGCCCGGGAATTGGGTCTGGATTAGTAAGGTGGCGGCTCTATACTCAAAAAGGAATAACAAGAGTGTGTACCTGAAATATGTAAATTTATAGACCAAAAAAAAAACATTTAGTTATAAATATTTGAGACATGTTAATGTTGTTTGCATTTAGAAAATACTTGCTTAAAAACGAATTGAAACATCATTGAGCTGTTATATATTACATATTGTTTTAATTTCTTAAAATTTATCTTTCTATACACATGATATCGTGATTTCTATCTCTCTGGAAATGGGAATTGTTTTGTGAGATAGATATGTTTGTATAATGATTATAGGTTTAAAGTTATGATGGATTTATAGTTTATTCATAACTCTACACGGTGTATTATGATTCTAAATTTTAATTAATTATGAAGACGAGGTAAATTACAATAATATTGGAGTGTTGAGTTCAACATATTGAAGGGAGAGATTTCCATCCATGCATGATTGATCATCTCAAAGTTTTATTTTACATTTGTGAACTAAGAAAGCACGGGGCAAAAAAAAAAAAAAAAAAAACTTCGTAGTTTTCCATCCACACACAAGAAAAACAAATTAGCAATCTAAAAGCTCCTTAGAAAAGAATAAAAAATACAAAATAAAAAATCCAATAGCTTGCTCTCCATTATAAAAGAAGACATGCAAAAAAGAAATTATTCATGCATGTATTTTCATTCTTCTTCTACCTATTTATACCCAAAAAAAAAGAATAAAAAAGAAGAAGAAGAAGAAGAAGAGAAGAAAGAAAGTTTCTAACGTATAACATATATATCCAAGAGAAGGAAGCTATTTTATTACCAACTATCTACTATTTGCTTACTTTCTCCCAAGTACTATATAGTATTACTTTTATCACTTTCCTAATCTAGGTTCCCTTTCTACTTACAAAGAGGTCTGCTTTTCCCCTGAAGTATCTTATTCTTCAAAGGGATTTCATCCAGGAAAAGACTACTTTTGCTTAGTTTTTCTAAAATCCAAGGCCAAAACTGAATAAAATATTTTAGTTTAAACCAATTTTGTTATAATATTTTCTTTTATAAAATTTGAATTTCTACAATATTCAAGGTCTAAACTAGCTTTCCAAACATCATATAGAAAAAAATAAATATATATATAAATAAGAGAGCAAAAAATGTTTTGGAAAAGCATACCATATGATGCATTGAAGAACAACAACTTGCACCATGAGGCTCTGAGTGAAACCACCATACATGGCCTTGAGCAAAGGAATGCCCATGACCAAAGTGTTGGGCAAAGTCGCAACGGAGAAGACAGTAATAAGCCACTCCAAACTTCCTCCCTTACAGCAAGCAGCCCAAACAGAGAGCAAAACAAGAACCAAGGCCTTAGAGAGAGTGTCGGCCAATATGAATTTCGTGTCCATTTCATAAGGATTGTTTTGAGAGATGAAGTGAAACGACAACACCGGAACGGCGAAGACCGCGACGAACCGGTTGATCCCCGAGCACTGCTCCGGCGAGAATATCTTGCACCACTTCACCGAACCGTAGGCCACGAGCATTGCGAAGTAGAGAGGAACCATTGCGCACATAACCTTGTACAAGTCATTTTCGGTTATCATTTTATGTGTTTTTTTTTTCCCTCTATCTATCTCTCTCTCTCTTTTAGACCTTTTATCAAAGAGATTGCAGATTGTATATGATAGGGAAGAGTTTATATAGAAGATTTGTGGTCGAGAATACCCATGAGGAAGTTGTGGATTTACTTATGAAGCCATAACCGGGAATTACGGTTTGCGGGGTACTTCATGATTGATTAATTTTCATCAATTATGATTATTTGGGAGGATTATTTACTACGTGGCAACTACAGAGAGATCTATCATCATGATTTTTTATTTTCATTTTTTTAATTAATGAAAGTATTTTCCTTTCACAATTTAGAGATTTAGGTGCTAATTAGTAATATAAATAGCCTTTTTGTTTTCGCGGATTGATCATGTTATTTATTTGAGATTTTGGGTATTAATTGTAATTAGCTCTTGGAAATATCGTCGTAATTCGTTCTTTTTTTAAGAGAGTATAGTGTAAATATATCATATTAGATTGATTATAGGAAATTAATTTTCAGAGTCAATCCTATGATTTGTGGGAATTCTTTGCTATATAATTATGTACATACTCTGTGTAATTATGAATGACAGAAAAAAAAAATACTTCGTCCTTAATTTTGAGTCCATTATGTGATTATTCTAGAACCACGGTTTTTTTTTTTTTAACGTATTATAATGTTGTGTATTGGCAAAGTACTTATTAAACTATTCTTATTTAGAACTCGTGTCAATAAAAAAGTTTCAGATTAGTATTTTTAGGCCTTTTAGAAACATCACAAACGATAACGGCAATGACAATTTTATATTCAATTTTTTTATATATAAAAAAAGGTTTAAACATTACATATTCTAATTATTGTTAAATTTGCCATCCAATTGTAATACTATTCTAATGTCAAATCTAATTTTTTTCATAAAAATTCTCTTTTTTTAGACCATGTAATATTAGTTATTTGTAGTAATAGAAATTTGACATCACATTTGATTTAATGCTTTTGAGGATAATATATTTAGCATTCATCTCACATCTTAAATTATCAATTAAAAATGGATCAGATTCCGCTTCTAAAGCCATACTTTATTCTTCTGTGAAATAATTTACCAGATCTTGCATGACCAATGGATGTGATACTTTATCATTTTTGCATCTATAGATAGATGGAATATGTGTTAGATATTTCGATGAAAATAAAACATGAATCCAACAGTTGGAGAAGAAGATTTCATAATTTTGTTGTTGAAGACCCGCGCGGTAAAATAACTTACAGTATTGTTTATAAAAGACAGTCTATGCTTGAGTTATTCATTTTTTCCTTTACAAAAGTTTTCAGGTCGTCTGCACATACAACTTTTCGTTTCGTTATATAAATCTATTCCTATTACAAGTATCCAGAATTTTAACATACGAATGATCTTGAACTTTACCTTCAATTTTATTTTTATCTTTAATTTTAAAAATGCTTCATTTTAGTCCCTAATACAAAATCTTGCACGTGTACTCCCCAAACAAAAACAATACGCAAAGCAAAGTTAATTTCTACAAATAGCCTGTTAACTTTAGATTTTTCCAATTTGACCCCTAAAGAGGTCCAAAGACATTTACATCAAACTTGCTCTATCCAATAATCTTGCAAATAGAGAGCACATATATGGTTCCGTCAAAATATTTGACACCTAGATAAGGAGGGCTAAGACAAAAAATATTAAAGCGGGACTTCAAAAGTCATGAACCAAATTAAAATTTAGATTAAAAGTTAAGGACCATCCTTAGGATAACATCGTTATACCGCACGCTTTTTAATAGATCCATTGTGTGTGGACACATTGAGGCAACACAATGACAAATAAATCATTATTTGGGGACAAATTATTAGGATAATCTTTACTCGATGACTCATAGATCATATGTGACAAAGTAATACGTGGACTCTTCCCTTTGAAATCAATGAGATTCTCCATGTATTTGAGAATGCATAATGAAGACCTGAAATATTCTTTACTTTGGAATGATGGTGTCTGTTAAAACAATATTAATACAACAATATTCCTCATTTTGGAACCTGTAAAATTTGCAGAAATGCTCTATGCTGCCTTGTTTATGAAATGAATGGGATTGCTTGCCACTTAAGGCTGTTAACAATTATGTATAAGAACTTGTGACCAAACATGCTATAATTGTAGACGCTATATAACCTACAACTTTTTGCTAAAAGGTAATTACAACAACTTAATCTAGACCATGATTAGTTAAGATTCGTGTTTAATCTAAAGCGTAGTGAGCAGCTGCATATTATGAATGTTGGTGATGCAGCAGAGTTGGAAAAACTCAAGCCAAATCAATAACGAAGGAGAAATCCCCCAATATTGAAGAGAAAAGCAACTTTGATATTATATCTCATTATTCAAGCAACTTTAATAGCTAGTAGGAGCATTTATAGTTCATTATAATAAAAAGTAACAAAATGATACTAATAGGGTGTTTGAAAAGTGTGGTTAAAACTGAAACTTTTGAACTAAAAACTGTAATATATGAGAGCTTTATACTTTAGCTTATTTTTTCTAAATATTATAATATGTGAGAGCTTTACACTATAGCAATCAAAAGTTTTGGTTAGAACTGATTTTGCTAAACACTACTTAGGACATTCGACAAATTAAATACATAACAATAAACAAGTAACAAAAAGTTTTAATATAATTTCAAGATAATAACCCACCTTGCTATGAATAATAAATTAAATATAAATAATATCATACCTGTTGGAGAATAAAACAACACTTTTGGCAAAGTTAATTTTCTAGATAATTGATCAAGTGTTTCAACCAATTATTCTTCTAGACATTTTCTTTTCCACAAACTATTACATGTGTAGGCATAGGTTGAGCAATTATTCAGTTAACTAGTAATCTCCTTCCAACTATTAAATTTTTAAAAATAATTAATTATTAAGGAGAATATTCAATTGCTTCCCCTCTAATTTGCACTTAAGAATTTTGAAAGTAAATG
Organism: Artocarpus heterophyllus; assembly: GCA_025403435.1. Taxonomy (NCBI): domain Eukaryota; kingdom Viridiplantae; phylum Streptophyta; class Magnoliopsida; order Rosales; family Moraceae; genus Artocarpus; species Artocarpus heterophyllus. The sequence goes on from CM046333.1 coordinate 15,117,236, forward strand.
AGGACCCCTAAACCCTATTTATATATGGAGATTTATTTCTCCTTTATCTGCTCTAGAAAAAAGCCCACTATAGGCCCTTATCATGTGAAATTTGGCCACACCCACACAGTAACCCTATGGGAGTCTACTTTCTCCCAGATAACTTGAAGGCAAATTCAAAATACTATTTTAATTATATAATAAGAAAAGATTAGCTACATAATTGTACCTTTTAATTTTAATTATTTCTCAATTCATCTTTCTGTTTTTAAAAACTACAAATGTGATTTGAGTTTTAAAAACTTATTCCAATTTCAACCATATAAATTAGAAAAAAAAAAGGCAAAATTGCATAGCCACCCTTAAATAGTTGTGAAAAACAGTTCATATATTAAAAACATAAAAATCCTAAAAAAATATATCAAATTTTGAAAAAAATTCCTAAGTTTTATGAATTTTTATAATTTTAAAAAAAAATTCAAGAAGTGACATATATTTCATAAGAAAATTAAGTCTAATTAAGAATATTTTTATCTTTTCTCTATGTTTTTCAGTACAAAAGTCTTCAAAGGACAAAACTAGAACAAGTTTCTCAAATTCAAAAGACATTCGTAGTTTCTAAAAACAGAGAAATAAATTAAAAAAAGTTAAAACTAAAAGATATAATTATGTAGCTAATCCATTCTTATTACATAATTAAAATAGTATTTTGAATTTGCCTTCAAGTTATTTGGGAGAATGCAGATTCCCATAGGGTTATCCTGTGGGAGTTATGTAATTAACCATAATAAGAATTCAGTTATTGTCTGATTAATTGCTTGTTTGGAAATAATAGTTTGGTCCAACTCATTCCAATACAAACCAATTTTGCTACAAGTTTTCTTTCATAAAATTTAAATTGCTATTGTTTTTTTTTTTCAATTCCAGCCAACAATCTGAATAAGCTATACAATATTTGTGATAAAATTATCCAAATAAAATGTTTAATCCTATTAGGATTCTATATAAATATTTTAGTCTAAAAATAATTAATTATTATTTTAAATCTAGGTTTAAATTGATTTTTTAATCATCCACAGATAAAATAATTATCACTTGTATATTTGAGGAATTATTTTTTGAAATTGATAATTCAATTAATTGATTTCTTAATTATCCACAAATAAATAATTTGTCAAAATTGCATATTTGATTAATTACTTTTCAAAATTAATAATTAACTAAAATTCCTTCTTTGCATTGTTGCCACACGTAGCTTCGTTCTTGTTTTACTAGACCATTGGTATTTGAATTATCTTGATTACTTATTGTGAATTTATACACGACCATAGGAACCTGATGAACAATTTAAGGTACAAGTATAGCAAATAATTAGTCCTAGATTATACATCCATTTAATTATTCAAGTAATTTTTTTTTGTGGCCAAATTGCCTAAGGCCTATTGCTTTTATTTAATCTTTAATCGCAGATGATATGCCAGCAAAACCTATGCTATTCTTTCTCCTAGCTTTTGTTTGGCAAGCTCGAGAAATCAAAGATGGTAAAATTGAGATCAAATAAAAGGAAAAAAAAAACGTAGGAGTATGTGATAGATAATGATCTAGCTTGATTTTAAGTGTTGGCATCCAGCTTATGAGGTATTTTTTTTTGTCATCTCACTCTTCTTGGTCATATCTCACCTTCGGTTTCAGCCCTTACCTGTCTAGTTCCTGGAGTGTTAAGCTAATGACGAGCTCGCGCGAAGGAGGTTGCGATCTGACTGCGTGCAAGTTGTCCCTCATACAAATAGAGCTCACGTCAAAGATTCTCACAAAAATGTGAAAACTTGTTAGTCGACCTGAGGAGAAACCAATCGATCGGTGAACAACGTCCAATTGATCTGACAGGACAAGACCATAAGTCGACAAACTTTGCCACTTTTCGGTCGACTTGTGGTAACCAAACTGTCATGACTCGAACTCAAAGGCCGTGATTATTGCGGTTTGAATAAAAATTTGTTAAATCAAGTGCAGCTTATTAAAATAGTTTAAGAACAAACATTTGCAAAATATGGAGTCTTTCATATTAAAAATATTACATAAAAGTCTAGAAATTCATAATTTCTCTCAAAACATATAACTCTGGAACATTGTCGACTAGTATAGTTTACTTACATGCAGCATAAAATATTTGAGAATAAAATAATGAAATGCTGAAATAACAATGCAGATTGTCTCGTCTATTTAGTCTTCATGTAATGGGAACAACAGCATCACTTTGTAACCAAAGACTAACATTGGAGAGGCAAAAACATTTAAAGCATGAGTATGCTAAATTTTTAGTGGGAAAAAAGAAATGAGAACAATTAAATAGTAAAATCTTACCAACAACGGTGACTTTGACATCAATACGAATGGCACATTCTATTAGTGGATTATGTTTGCGTTAAGTTGATGCTCAATATATGTAAAAAATACCTCAATACTAACACAACCCATAACATGAACAGGTTGAGAAATTTTAACACTAACACGACCTGTCCTAATATAGGTTGACACGAACATGACCTTCCTAACTCATGACCTATGTAGCATGCAACTCTTAATCAACTCACCCCCCAAAATCAACCTGTGGTATTTTACAACGTTAAATCTACAAATTAGGCAGCAAAATTACATAAAAGTAACATAAAACACATTTTCTCAAAATTAAATTATTCATATACTTTAAAATACATCCAATACAATAATAATTTATTGACAGTATATATACCAAGGAAAAATATTTATAAAAATTAAAATAATAGAGTAAAAAGCTACAATTCAATTTAGTCTCCAATGTGGTTGACAGGAACGCGACCGTTTTTTAGCGGTTAATTTCAGGTTGACATTAAAATGATCCATAGCTTATTGTTATTATTATTATTATTATTATTATTACTCACTAACCTGTGAAAAATCTTATTATATTCATATTGTATCATCATGTCATAACCTGTATTGCCAGCCACAGACATCAACTACAACACAATACATAACATGATGTAAAAAAGTATGCATATACAAAAATAATCAAAACTTAACCAATAAAGGTAAAGCAAGTAATCGGGTATTTTAAAAAGTCTTACAAAATACTGCATTTCTTTTAGCACAGATCAAAAAATTATGCGTAAAATCGGATAAGGTATAATTTGACAAGGAGAGAATAATTGAATGAAAGCGTAATTTAAAAATGAAATTTATTAGTTTTTGATTTCATCACTTACTTTTATTTATTTGTTTTTGATTTCATCACTTACTTTTATTTATTTATTTATTTTTACATATATCAACACAACATATAATTAAATCACCCATATTGCAAAGTGTATCTGATCAAGTTTTAGGGATTTGTCCCCATGGTTATCCTCTCTAGAACCTAATCTCTAAGACTATTGAAAAATTCAACTGTCAAGAGGTATACATTCAGTGATAGCGTTTTAAAACTATTTGTGTTTAGAATTTCTTATTCTGAGTTTAAATCTATTTCCAAAACTTTTTTTTTTTTCCTAAAAGCCATTATTCATGAACTCAAGTTCTTAGGAAGCTTTATATACATATATATAATCTATATATATATATATAATTGGTTGTATCCAAAACTATTTTTCAAAGTCTAAATGCCAATAAAAAAACAAGTTTTAAACTAAATAGTGAAGTCCCTAAAACATGTCCAAAAAAGGAAATATATGCAAACTTATGTTAAATAATATAATATTTAAGAAATGGATATGTTTAATTTAATATCTATGAAACAACATATTCTCAAATCATAGAGAAATTGTCAAATCAAAGTGATGGGCAAACATGGAAAGTTTTCCTTAACAGGCCAAGATGAGAATCATGAGATCATGTTGTTGGTTTACTTAGAAAATTTTCAACAAAACAGTGAAAACACAACGGAATAGGGTTTTAAATTTTTATTAAACTTTTAGGATCCTTCTAATGATGTTTGTTGACGCTTACCAGTGAGTGGCAGTGAATGAACAGCACGTGCGGCTGCACATGGTGCTTAGACGGCTCTTCCTTGCCCATCTCGGCCTGCTTGGACGTACTTGGAATAAGATGAGGAACACTTTGGAGGTAAAGGGGGGACAACAGTGTATTGCCGAACAAGGGCTCTTTGACGCTCAAGGCAGGCATTGCTCGGCAAAGTACAGGAGCTAGCTGGTTAGGAAAGAGCACGTTGGCCTCGAGCCACAGTAAATGCACTTTATTTATAGGCTTCTGGTCGAACCGGGTGTTAGGTGGGTTTCACCCATGACCCATGTGTCACATCAAGACATATTAGAGGATAGGTGACATGTGTCATGGCCCCCGTCGGTGGATCGACCTCCATTTGACAGTAGAAGTAAGGCCATATGTTGGCTTTCTGTGGCGAGTGGTTGTCTGCTTGTAAGCTCTATCAATCCGACCAGAGGACGCATTTTTCCTAAGGAAGCGAAGGCTTACATCTCAGTCAACAGGGGCCCTGTAGAGTACCTCGGGGGGAAGAGCCAAGGTCCAAGGGTCGAAGATTGCCTTCCTACTTAACTCTGCCGAGTACAGTTGCCGAGCCATCGAGGAAGTATTTCTCGGGGGATGGCACCAAGCACAACCCCAACAGTAGCCCCGTAATGCACTTGGTCGGTGCTTGGCCGGGTGGACTATGCCAAAAGGGTGTGGTTAGCTCATGTTAGCCTTTAAGCGGCGTCCTGGGGCAATGCAGTCAAGCTCTGTAGGACACGTGTCAGCACATGATTGGGTGTTTCCTTGACGAGTGTAATCATCGTGTCTCTTTGATTTATGTGCCCGAGTTTCATGCCTGAGTTTCAGCTACAAATAGGAGTTAATCCCCCATTATACTAGTGTGTGAGCACGTCTAGACTTTGGAATTTCTGAGTTTTAACTGCGGAGCAGTAGGTTGCAACCCGAGAACTTAAGACTTTGTTCCGAGTACCCACAAACCAAATAGGTAATTTTTCCAAAGTGAATATTAAAAAATAAGTGACCTTAGTGATTCCTAAAATGACATAGCCATTTCCTAGTCAAACAATAGCACTGAGACCGACCAGTCGACGATTCAGGAAGTTGATGTTGAAGGTAATTTGTCCGGTCAAGATGGCACAGCCTGGCTAGCCATGATACTTAGCCTCAGTGTTGGGACGGTACCTGAGCATTAGTTTTTATGTATGATTGATGGAAGGCGTCTGGTCAGGCCATGCAGAGGTAAGTGCCCGTACATCGAGGCAGCCACTGCAGGCACATCCCGAGTTACGGCTTAGGAACGCGTTAGCTTGATGGCAACTTTCGATGTGCTGAGCACCTCGAGCCGAGGAGCTAGGGCTTCCATTCTTGTCATGGGCCAAGTGACCGTTGACACCTCAGTTGAGGAAGATCGACCAGTCGAGGATGCGGAAGCAAAAGGCATGGAGGCCAAGGATAAGGAGGTCGAGGAGAGACTTGTCGCGACCAGGGTTTGGGGGATGATCGCCTATAGGTGTTCCTGACTTGGCTAAGTCTTCGTAGTGGGATATACGTCTACTCTAATGCCAGGTCGACTTAAGGCCCTACGTCGGGAGTACCGGATCTTGGATGACGTTGATCTTGTCTTGCCCGGTGAGGGAGACTCACTGCTGAACTCGCCAGAAGGTTATATCACACTGTACGTGGAGTTCTTATGAGCCAAACTTCGCCTATCCTTTCATCATTTCCTCTGATAGACGTTAAACAATTTAAATGTGTGCCTTGTCTAGCTGAACTTGAACTGCTATCACTCCTTAATTAGGATGTATGTCCTCTGGAAATATTACCATGTGACCGAGATGTCGTAGGAGGCTTTCAAACAAATGTATGAAATAAAGAGGCTTCCTTGGCAATCAAGTTGGAATTATTTCACTAGCTTAAAGAAGGATTTCATTCTTGGAAACGCTGACTCGGACAAGTTTTGAAAGTTTGAGTAGTTCTTCGTTGGGGGGAACTACGTGTCTCAGGCTGGTGAAGTGGTACCTAAGGACCAATAAGTCCCGAGGAGGTTTGAGCAGGGTCATATTTGGTCAAAGAGAGGAGTTGTATTCAAAGCTTGAGTTAACTTAGCAGTAGTCCTTCCTGCTTCAGAAGACCAACCTCATCCACTATGGTTGGTTTGAGAGATCTAGTTCAACAAACCCTTGCCAAAACGTCCCACCTGCTTGGGCATGAGAACAAGTGACAGTTGCCAGGCCCAGTGCCATGGACATCCTGAGGCTGAGCACCAGTTGATCCGGGTGGCCAACAAGGTAGCCATCATTGTTTAGTTCTGATAACTATTCAGGTGGTTCCCTTGGCTTGAGGCTGTCCATCACTAATGAGGACTTTGAGGACATGATAAGGCTGCTCTACCCATCAGGCCAGCTCTAGATCGAGGGTACGCCTTTTTTTTGGGGGTTTGTTGAGCTTTTTTTTGTTGGAAACAAAATACGCAGAGGAATTTTTAAAATTTTTCATCAGAGTATTTTCCAAAACACAAGTTTGACATGTTATATGTATAAATTAGACAGATCTTACTAACCTCAGTGTGCCGAAGAACCTCCGCGACCTGTGTAGAAAAGTAACGTTCCAGAAGAGCCTCAACCAACTGGTCTTCTTTGCTATTCTCTATCCACAACCGGAGTGAGTGTGGGCTCACACGTACTGCTCTTCCATCGGTGACTCTCCTTCCAACCAACAGAGAGAACCCAAAGCTAGTGTTCGTGATTTGTGAACAAAAGCTCTCATGGAGTTTTTTGATGCTCACTAGAAGAGTATCACTCTTAATCTCTCAAATTGATCTGAGTAAATCATTAGACTCACTCCCTTTTTATACCTATTGGTCCTAGGGTCAGTCCATATCAGATTAGGTCTCAAAAAATCGAAACAAAATCAAGTTCGGATCAATATCTGATAAGATCTGCGTGAAAAAGCGTAATCTTAACTGTCGTCGGTCGGCAGGCCGAACTTTTGGATAGGCAGGCCGAAGACGTCATCCGGCAGGCCGAACTGCCGAGAAAAAATCTCCGCGAATCTTTTATTTTCCACCCGAGATTCTAAAGGATAAAGTCTCAGTTTTGATTCAAGTAGCCCAATAGAAAAGATATCTGATCAAAACAAACTTTATCAAGATAATCTCTAAGAAAATAAATCAATTCACAATAATTCTACAAGTTTATCTTGTTTTAATTGTCCAAAATTAAAACAACCGATAAACAGACAAGAATTACCCGAACGCAATAATTCAACAAGTTCATCTTGAACTAATTTTCTTACATAATTAATTCAATCGATAAACAGACATGAATTATTTGATTCTTATAAATTTTAAACCAATCTGATAAATCCGACATAAGTCACCAATTATTGGAAAAGCACGCCGTGTCGTTACAGGATTTTGTGAGCTAGCAAAGGGGACCAAAATGGACCTATAAAGTTCAAGCTCATGATAATTATGAAACCCAATATCCTAGATATACATTTCACAATTATCAACTCCAATGCTACTCCACTAAAAGCTTGGAGCTGCACTCTCGAACTTTATAGAATTACGAAGCTCGTGTAGCTAAGTCTCCATGACATATCATAGTGTATCGCATCCCCATATGATCATCCATAATCGGCTTAAGGACAAGTTTTGTCTTACCTTCCCGATTATTTTTATCCTACGTTCCATTGTCTCACCATTAGAAAACTTACCATCCAAAGATAGTATACCATTCGGTTACACCTATGTATCCAAATGGTTGAGCGCTCTAGTTTTTCAATTACAGGACAACGCATATAAGAGGATATCATTACTCCTAAAGAAGAGTTATGGATTCCATATCTATGAATAACAAGTCTACGCTATCAAGAGTCATGCCTCCAACATACCGGCATGCATGCCACTATAGAGATGTGGGAGTCACCCATTGGTACATCAAAAGACACAAGTCGAGACAACGGGCCCATTATTCATCTCAGGATTAAGATACAATACAAATGATTGTCTAAAGTGAATCGATTTTTCAAGACAGAATTATTAATCCAAATCAATTCACTTTATGTCCCGATCCAACACATCGTCACCTTTGACAACGTGCCAATGTTTCTATTCATGGAGTCTAACTCCGATGGTCAAGACAAACCATCTCCCAAAAGAGATATAGACAACATAATAATCTTTACATGAATAAAGCGCCCAACTTTATTCCCTCGATTGCGGATCATATGTTTTAGACCGTCACCCTAAGAATTGTTTCTTTCGCATAATCATCCCATCATATGCCCAATTCTTAAGGTTTAGACTGACAGTCTCAGACTACTGTTTGCTTATCATGAATTCAACAAATATGAACGTAAAGAGGACAATATTTGGTATATATATATAAATGAATAAATTTTTTATTGATAAAAATGTCTCCAAAAACGTATTACATTTTTACTCCTTAGAGCATACATGTCTAACATTTTTAACGTGGTGTTTTTCTTTGCAGACAAGTCTTCATGGCAAATATTGAGGTAGGAGAGGTAGAGGATGATGAGGACCTCTGTCAATCCAAAGGAAGAGGGGTCGTCGAGTCAAAGAGAAGGAGGACCCAAGAGCTTGAACGCCCTCTTGCCGCCAAGCAGTTGATCGTCCCACCATCACTGACGAGATCCAAAGGCTCGTCCAGCAGAGGCCACCTGTCAACTGCCATCATCGTAGTCCCACCACCACCAACCAAGTCGCCGAGGGGGTGCCATGCTATTCGTCGCCTGATGGTCGAGACCATCGGGGACGTTGTGCCCGGGAAGGAGTTCTTTGATGCAGTTTGGGAGGAGACTTTCTCAAACTACTTCCATTCAGCTTTCTGGCTTTCTGTCAAGGTATCTACTGTTCGACATCTCAAACTTCTCATTACTTGCGCATTTTTCTCTCTAACTTTTTATTCTTATAGGCTTGCTCATATATGAAGATGGTTGACTTCATAGCCGAGCGCACCCTCCGCCTCGAGCAAAGGAAGGCCGAGAAGGCTGGCGAGGAGAAAGACCAAGCAGAGAAAGTGCTAGAAGAGAAGGAGGCCGAGCTCATTTGGGTAAAGACTGACACCACCTTAGTCGAGGACGAGGCAAGGAGAGCTCAAGAGGAGGCGGATAAGGCATGAACCAAGGAAGATCAAGCTTGGGTGGCTCTCCAAGCCGCTCAGGACGAGCACGAGTGTTTCTCAAGGGAGAAGCTGCCCAGCAGGCTGTTGGAAAAAGAGTGCGTAGCGAAATTTAAAAATTTTACATCAGAGTATTTTCCAAAACACAAGTTTGACATGCTATATGCATAAATTAACCAGATCTTATTGACCTTTGATTGCTGAAGAACCCTCGCAAAACGTGAAGAGAAGTAACATTCCAGAAGAGCCTCAACAACTGGTCTTCTTTGCTATTCTCTTTCCATGAACGGAGTGAGTGTGGTTTCACAAGTGTAGCTCGTCCACTAGGTGACTCCCCTTCCAACCAATCCAGAGAACCCAAAGCAAGTGTTCGTGATTTTTGAACAAAAGCTCTTAGGGAGTTTTTAAGATTCTCACCAATAGAGTATCACTCTTAATCTTTCAACTGATCTAAGTAACTCTTAAGACTTACTCCCTTTATATAGAGATTGGTCCTGGGGTCAGTCCTTATCAGATTAGGTCTCAAAAACTCGAAATAGAATCAAGTTCAGATCAATATCTGATAAGATCCGTGTAGAAACGTGTGACCTTATTCTTCGCTGATCGGCAGGCCGAACCACCTAATCGGCAGGCCGAATAGGTCCCATCGGTAGGCTGAACTACTGAATAAAATTCTCGCGAATCTTTTATTTTCCACCCGAGATTCTATAGGATAAAGTCTCAGTTTTAATTCAAATAACCCAATAGATAAATTATCTGATCAAAACAAATTTATCTAGATAATCTCTAAGAAAATAAATCAATTCCCAATAATTCTACAAGTTTATCTTGACCTAATTTATCTAAAATTAAATCAACCGATAAACAGACAAGAATTATCCGATCCTTAAAATTCAACAAGTTTATCTTGAATTAAATTTTTTATCACAAAATTAATTCAACCTATAAACAGACATGAATTGTTTGATTCTTCCAAATTTCAACCAATCTAATAAATCCGACATAAGTTACCAATTATTAAAAAAGCACGCCGTGTCGATACAGGATGTTGTGAGCTAGCAAAGGGGACCAAATGGACCTATATAGTTCAAGCTCCCGATAATTATGAAACCCAATATCCTAGATATACATTTCATAATTATCAACTCTAACGCTACTCCACTAAAAGCTTGGAGCTGCACTCTCAAACTACATAGAATTACGAAGCTCGTATAGCTAAGTCTCCATGACATATCATAGTGTATTGTATCCCCATATGATAATCCATAATTGGCTTAAGGACTAGTTCTGTCTTACCTTCCCGATTATTTTTATCTTACGTTCCATTATCTCACAACCGAAAAACCTACAATCCAATGATAGTATACCATTCGGTTAAACCTATGTATTCAAATGGTTGAGCGTTTCAGTTTTCCAATTACAGGATAACGCATATAAGAGGATATCATTACTCCTAAAGAGGAGCTATGGATTTCATATCTATGAATAACAGGTCTATGCTATCAAGAGTCATGCCTCCAATGTACCGGCATGCATACTACCATTAAGATGTGGGTGTCACCTTTTGGTACATCAAAACATACAGGCCAAGACAACGGGCCTACTATTCATCTCAAGATTAAGATACAACACAAATGATTGTCTAAAGTGAATCGATTTGCCAAACAAAATTATTAATCTAAATCAATTCACTTTATGTCCCGATCCAACACATCGTCACCTATGACAACGTGCCAATGTTTCTATGCACGGAGTCTACCTCCGATGGTCAAGACAAACCATCTCCCAAAAAGGATATAGACAACATAACAATTTTTGCATGAATAAAGCGCCAAACTTTATTCCCTCGATTGCGGATCATATGATTTAGACCATCACCTTAAGAATCGTGTCTTCCGCATAATCCGTCCATCATATGCCCAATTCTTAAGGTTTAGACCGACAGTCTCAGACTATTGTTTGCTTAACATACATTCAACAAATATGAACATAAAGAGGACAAGATTTGGTATATAAACAATGAATAAATTATTTATTGATAAAAAATGTCACCAAAAACTTATTATATTTTTACTCTTTAGGGCATATATGTCTAACACAGGCTGGCTCAGGCAGTGGAAGACTTCAAGGCATTCGTAGAGTATGCGTACAACTATTTACCTCAGGATGAAGGACTTGCAGGAACGCCTTTTAGAGAAACATTTCGAGGCTACTGCCATGGATTGGTCTCTACTAGACGAGCCAGAGGCGAGCGAAAGCAAAGAGCAGGTTGAGCTAGACGTCATGGTGGACCTCGACGCCAAGAACGGTGACGCCGAAGACAGGGCCCAAGGCTAAGACTTGTATATATATATATATATATATATATATATATATATATATTTCCTTTCTATTCGGGTTTAGGAGGTGCCCAATTATTTGTACCTCCTGAAAACAATTAATAATATTTTTTATTAAAGAACCTTTGGTACTTTCTAATGTATGGTCTTAAGGCTTTTATATAACATTTTAAAGGATTATAACATTTATAGAGATTGTTGTGAAACTTGCATGTTCCTTACACTTTAATTATGAGGCTTATGTTGGATTAAATAATCTATAACATGCATATAAAAATATGAGTTACGTGCATATGTATGCATATAAAAATATGAGTTTACGAGCTTATGTTGGTCAGCATCCTATTCTGATAGGACCTATTTACCTTATGACTAGGCTAAAATAGGTAGTTTAGTCTTTTAACGCATGATACCCATAAAATGATGAGGTTCACTGTAGTTATGTACAATGACACTGGTTGTGATTCACCATTGTTGAGTACTGTAACAAAGAATAATTCTAAGACCTTTAAAGAAACGGTTAAGTATGAAAACTCTAAAAGAGTGTTGGAACAGGTACAGTAGCTTGAGATTGAGCTCTAGGTTTGGTTCTACATATTGGCATGCACTCAAATACTCTTATGTGACGACTTGATGTTCCTATCGTGTCTTATTCTGTGAAATGTGTTTGTTGAGTCGATGCATGTATTTTGAGTCATTTTCTTGTCGTAGTCCCTTTTCTCCTAATACGCATTCAGCCCCCGTTTTACGTTTCTCCCTTCTAGGATTTTACAAACTATGTTAGCAACTAGTAGTGCACAGTTGCCGCTATTAAAGGCGTGAAGCCCGAGACGACTTATATTATGGTTTTACAGTATTTACTTTTAATTCTCAAAGTGATGTTGTACTTTCTGTATAGAAACTATATTCATACGAAAGTGCACCAAGTCTGCATACTATGAAAAAATTATGATTTTGGACTATTTTGCTATTTTTAAGTTAAAGACTCTAGAGCATGTATTTTATCTATTTTAGTAATAGTGTATTTTTTGTCTTTAATTACCATAATCCACTTTATTTACTTTAATTGCATTTTTCTACTAACCCCGATTTCAGGGTGCTACAATTATTTACCTTTTTACACTTTGTATTTTAGGTCCGTTCAAATGATATACTTTTGGTTTTTGATTTTATTGAATTATACCTTCTAATTTGATTTAGTACAAAAACTCATATATTTTCACAATTAATCTTTAATTTTGACCTAAAAATTACTAAAAATACCCTCAAATTGAAAAATAATATAACTTTTAAAACTTAAAAAAAATTATACTAAGGTTTTTAACTTTATAAATGTATAGAATACTTTCAAGGTGTTTTTGTTTTTGTTTTCTTCTTATTTTTTGAATGTTTTATTTTTTTTCCTCTTTTTATTTAAGAATAATTTAGTCATTTTAAAGATAAGAATCAACTATTGACTAGGATAAGGTATAAATTTTTATATTAAATATAATATAAAGGTATATATTATACGAGGGAAAAAAAATAAAAGCCGTAGTTTTTTAATTGATCTAAAACATATGATATATAAATAAATATTCTTTTTCTAAGCGGTCTTTATCTTCTTTCCCGTATATTTTCTTTTGTTTCTTTTAATAATTATGACCTACCACGTACAACCAAACCTATATTAGACTTGACATAACTTAGGATATCAAAAGCGCTGAATTTGGATCGGACGCTGCATAATTAGGCACTACCAATGCTTGTTGAAACTGTCTCCTACAACAGATTCTCCCATGGGATATGAAAAGTGTTGAATTTGGGATCGTACGCCGCATAATTAGGCACTACAAATACGACATTAAAACTGTCTCCTACAACAGATTCTCCCATGGGATATCAAAAGCGTTGAATTTGGGATCGTACCCCGCATAATTAGGCACTACCAATACGACGTTGAAACTGTCTCCTACAACAGATTCTCCCATGGATATCAAAAATGTTGAATTTAGATCCTACGTCGCATAATTATAGGGCCGGCAGTACGGGTTGCGATACGACAACACGTCACGAATCCGACACGTTTTTTTGCGGGTTAGTGTCAGAAAATTTGATCGCGGGTCATTTTAGTGTTGACCCGAAACTGACCCGTCAAAAAACGGGTCGTGTTCGGGTCAACCCGTCTGACACTAAAATGACCCGTTTCTGACCCGTATGAATTAATTAATTTTTAAAAAATTAATATTATTTCATACATAATATAAACCCTTAAAATATCAAACCATAACTCTCTTATTACTCATCTTCTTGTTGAAGTGATATGAAACTCTTCTAATTTTATGTTTTTTTTAATATTATATATATTAATGTAGGCGGGTCATAGGCGGGTTGCGGGTCACAATCGGGTTAAGGGTCAAAAACGGGTCGTGGGTCATTATTTTTTGACACTATGCATAAGAAACGGGTTGACACGGGTCGTGTTCGTGTCAACCCGTATCAAAACGGGTCGTATTAAGGTTGAGAATTCTCAACCTGTTCGTGTCATGAGTCAGGTTAATGTCGACCTAATTTTTGTAAAAATTAACTCCAACCCGATACAAACTCGACCAGCCAACCCGTTTTGCCACCTCTACATAATTAGGAACTACCAACACAACGTTGAAACTGTCTCCCCCCACAGATTCTCCCGTGAAATCGATGTTTCCCTTAAAATAGGTCGAAGAGTTGATTTTCTAGTTAGGAAAAATCTTTTTATGTGGGGTCCATTTCTTTTTTAGAATAAAAGAAAATCACCACTTGGCAGTATTATACCACGTTGAGGAGTGCAGCTTGGCGGGGTCAAAAACAAATTTTGCAAGCCGAAAAATCCTCTCTTATTTTCATTTTTTTAATTAATGAAAGTATTTTCCTTTCACAATTTAGAGATTTAGGTGCTAATTAGTAATATACATAGCTTTTTAGTTTTCGCGGCTTGATCATGTTTTTTATTTGAGATTTTGGGTATTAATTGTAATTAGCTCTTGTAAATATTGTCTTAACTCTTTCTCTTTTTTTTGTAAGAGGGTATAGTGTAAATATATCATATTACATTGATTATAGGAAATTATTTTTCAGAGTCAATCCTAGGATTTGTGGGAATTCTGTGCTATATAATTATGTACATACTCTGTGTAATTATGAAAGACAAAAAAAAAAAAAAAAAACTTCATCCTTAATTTTGAGTCTATTATGTGATTATTCTAGAACCACGGTTTTTTTTTTAAAAACGTATTATAATGTTGTGTATTGGCAAAGTACTTATTAAACTATTCTTATTTAGAACTCGTGCCATTAAAAAAGTTTCAGATTAGCATTTTTAGGCCTTTTAGAAACATCACAAACGATAATGGCAATGACAATTTTATAATCAATTTTTTTATATATAAAAAAAGGTTTAAACATTACATATTCTAATTATTGTTCAATTTTCCATCCAATTGAATACTATTCTAAATGTAAAATCTAATTTTTTTCATAAAAAATCTCTTTTTTTAGACCATGTAATATTAGTTATTTGTAGTAATAGAAATTTGACATTACTTTTGATTTAATGCTTTTGAAGATAATATATTTAGCATTAATCTCACATCTTAAATTATCAATTAAAAATGGATCAGATTCCGCTTCTAAAGCCATACTTTATTCTTCTGTGAAATAATTTACCAGATCTTGCATGACCAATGGATGTGATACTTTATCATTTTTGCATCTATAGATAGATGGAAAATGTGTTAGATATTTCGATGAAAATAAAACATGAATCCAACAGTTGGAGAAGAAGATTTCATAATTTTGTTGTTGAAGACCCGCGCGGTAAAATAACTTACAGTATTGTTTATAAAAGACAGTCTATGCTTGAGTTATTCATTTTTTCCTTTACAAAAGTTTTCAGGTCGTCTGCACATACAACTTTTCGTTTCGTTATATAAATCTATTCCTATTACAAGTATCCAGAATTTTAACATACGAATGATCTTGAACTTTACCTTCAATTTTATTTTTATCTTTAATTTTAAAAATGTTTCATTTTAGTCCCTAATACAAAATCTTGCACGTGTACTCCCCAAGTGCCTATGTTAGTGAGAGTAAAACAGTAATTTCATGATGTAAGGACTTTTTTTCCTTCTTTTTGTTTTTTGGCGAAAAGGCTGGCTTACAGGGTCTTAATATAGTGAAAAGCCTACGCTAATATATTATCTTGCATGCTCAAATTATTACCATCTAACGCACATTTTTTTTTTTTAATATGTGCATGTGTTTGGCAATAAAATATCAGTACTCTCATTTGTTCATTAACAAAAACAATACACAAAACAAAGTTAATTTCTACAAATAGCCTGTTAACTTTAGATTTTTACAATTTGACCCCTAAAGAGGTCCAAAGACATTTACATCAAACTTGCTCTATCCAATAATCTTGCAAATAGAGAGCACATATATGGTTCCGTCAAAATCTTTGACACCT
Source organism: Artocarpus heterophyllus (assembly GCA_025403435.1). NCBI lineage: Eukaryota > Viridiplantae > Streptophyta > Magnoliopsida > Rosales > Moraceae > Artocarpus > Artocarpus heterophyllus. The sequence continues at coordinate 15,133,174 of CM046333.1, forward strand.
AGTTAAGGAGGGCTAAGACAAAAAAAAATTAAAGCGGGACTTCAAAAGTCATGAACCAAATTAAAATTTAGATTAAAAGTTAAAGGACCATCCTTAGGATAACATCGTTATACCGTACGCTTTTTATTAGATCCATTGTGTGTGGACACATTGAGGCAACACAATGACAAATAAATCATTATTTGGGGACAAATTATTAGGATAATCTTTACTCGATGACTCGTAGATCATATGTGACAAACTAATACGTGGACTCTTCCCTTTGAAATCAATGAGATTCCTCCATGTATTTGAGAATGCATAATGAAGAGCTGAAATATTCTTTACTTTGGAATGATGGTGTTTGTTAAAACAATATTAATACAACAATATTCCTCACTTTTGAGCCTGTAAAATTTGCAGAAATACTCTATGCTGCCTTGTTTACTAAACGAATGGGATTGCTTGCCACTTAAGGCTGTTAACAATTATTTATAACAACTTGTGACCAAACATGCTATAATTGTAGACGCTATATAACCTACAACTTTTTGCTAAAAGGTAATAAGAACAACTTAATCTAGACCATGATTAGTTAAGATTCGTGTTTAATCTAAAGCGAAGTCAGCAGCTGCATATTATGAATGTTGGTGATGCAGCAGAGTTGGAAAAACTCAAGCCAAATCTATAACGAAGGAGAAATCCCCCAATATTGAAGAGAAAAGCAACTTTGATATTATATCTCATTATTCAAGCAACTTTAATAGCTAGTAGGAGCATTTATAGTTCATTATAATAAAAAGTAACAAAATGATACTAATAGGGTGTTTGAAAAGTGTGGTTAAAGCTGAAACTTTTGAACTAAATACTGTAATATATGAGAGCTTTATACTTTAGCTTATTTTTTCTAAATATTATAATATGTGAGAGCTTTACACAATAGCAATCAAAAGTTTTGGTTAGAACTGATTTTGCCAAACATTGCTTAGGACATTCGACAAATTAAATACATAACAATAAACAAGTAACAAAAATTTTTAATATAATTTCAAGATGATAACTCACCTTGCTATGAATAATAAATTAAATATAAATAATATCATACCTGTTGGAGAATAAAACAACACTTTTGGCAAAGTTAATTTTCTAGATAATTGGTCAAGTGTTTCAACCAATTATTCTTCTAGACATTTTCTTTTCCACAAACTATTACGTGTGTAGGCATAGGTTGAGCAATTATTCAGTTAATTGGTAATCTCCTTCCAACTATTAAATTTTTAAAAACAATTAATTATTAAGGAGAATATTCAATTGCTTCCCCTCTAATTTGCACTTAAGAATTTTGAAAGTAAATGAGGACCCCTAAACCCTATTTATAAAAGTAGTAGAAGAAGTTAAAGTCAAATATGGAGGTTTATTTCTCCTTTATCTGCTCTAGAAAAAAGCCCACTATAGGCCCTTATCATGTGAAACTTGGCCACACCCACACGGTAACCCCATGGGAGTCTACTTTCTCCCAGATAACTTGAAGGCAAATTCAAAACACTATTTTAATTATATAGTAAGAAAAGATTAGCTATATAATTGTATCTTTTAATTTTAAATATTTTTTAATTTGTCTCTCTGTTTTTAAAAACTACAAACGTGATTTGAATTTTAAAAACTTATTTCAATTTCAACCATATAGATTAGAAAAAAAAAGGCAAAATTGCATAGCTACCCTTAAATAGTTGTGAAAAATAGTTCATATATTAAAAGCATAAGAATCCTAAAAAAATATATCAAATTTTGAAAAAAATTGCTAAGTTTTATGAATTTTTAGAATTTAAAAAAAATTTCAAGAAGAGACATATATTTCATAAGAAAAGTAAGTCTAATTAAGAATTATTTTTTCTTTTCTCAATGTTTTTCAGTACAAAAGTCTTCAAAGGACAAAACTAGAACAAGTTCTGAAATTCAAAAGACATTCGTAGTTTCTAAAAACAGAGAAATAAATTGAAAAAAGTTAAAACTAAAAGATACAATTATGTAGCTAATCCATTCTTATTACATAATTAAAATAGTATTTTGAATTTGCCTTCAAGTTATTTGGGAGAATGCAGATTCCCATAGGGTTACCCTGTGGGAGTTATGTAATTAACCATAATAAGAATTCAGTCATTGTCTAATTAATTGCTTGTTTGAAAATAATAGTTTGGTCTAACTCATTCCAATACAAACCAATTTTGCTACATGTTTTATTTCATAAAATTTGAATTGCTTTTTTTTTTTTTTCAATTCAAGCCAACAATCTGAATAAGCTATACAATATTTGTGATAAAATTATCCAAATAAAATGTTTAATCCTATTAGGATTCTATATAAATATTTTAGTCTAAAAATAATTAATTATTATTTTAAATCTAAGTTTAAATTGATTTTTTAATCATCCACAGATAAAATAATTGTCACTTGTATATTTGAGGAATTATTTTTTCAAATTGATAATTCAATTAATTGATTTCTTAATTATCCACAAATAAATAATTTTTCAAAATTGCATATTTGATTAATTATTTTTCAAAATTAATAATTAACTAAAATTCCTTCTTGGCATTGTTGCCACATGTAGCTTCGTTTTTGTTTTATTAGACCATTGGTATTTGAATTATCTTGATTACTTATTGTGAATTTATACGCGAGCATAGGAACCTGATGAACAATTTAAGGAACAAGTATAGCAAATAATTAGTCCTAGATTATACATCCCTTTAATTATTCAAGTAATTTTTTTTATCTTTTGTGGCCAAATTGTCTAAGGCCTATTGCTTTTATTTAATCTTTAATCGCAGATGATATGCCAACAAAACCTATGCTATTCTTTCTCCTAGCTTTTGTTTGGCAAGCTCGAGAAATCAAAGATGGTAAAATTGAGATCAAATAAAAGGAAAAAATCAAAAAAAAAAAACATAGAAGTATGTGATAGATAATGATCTAGCTTGATTTTAAGTGTTGGCATCCAGCTTATGAGGTATTTTTTTGTCATCTCACTCTTCTTGGTCATATCTCACCTTCTGTTTCAGCCCTTACCCGTCTAGTACTTGGAGTGTTAAGCTAATGACGAGCTCGCACGAACGAGGTTGCGATCTGACTGCATGCAAGTTGTCCCTCATACAAATAGAGCTCACGTCAAAGATTCTCACAAAAATGTGAAAACTTGTTAGTCGAACTAAGGAGAAACCAATCCATCGGTGAACAACGTCCAATTGACCAGACAAGACAAGACCATAAGTCGACAAACTTTGCCACTTTTCGGTTGACTTGTGGTAACCAAACTGTCATGACTTGAAGTCAAAGCCCGTGATTATTGCTGTTTGAATAAAAATTTGTTAAATCAAGTGCAGCTTATTAAAATAGTTTAAGAACAAACATTTGCAAAATATGGAGTCTTTCATTTTAAAAATATTACATAAAAGTCTAGAAATTCACAATTTCTCTCAAAACATATAACTCTGGAACATTGTCGACTAATATAGTTTACTTACACGCAGCATAGAATATTTGAGAATAAAATAATGAAATGCTGAAATAACAATGCAGATTGTCTCGTCTATTTAGTCTTCATGTAATGGGAACAACAGCATCACTTTGTAACCAAAGACTAACATTGGAGAGGCAAAAACATTTAAAGCATGAGTATGCTAAATTTTTAGTGGGAAAAAAGAAATGAGAACAATTAAATAGTAAAATCTTACCAACAACGATGACTCTGACATCAATACGAGTGGCACATTCTATTAGCGGATTATGTTTGTGTTAAGTTGATGCTTAATATATGTAAAAAAATACCTCAATACTAACACAACCTATAACATGAATAGGTTGAGAAATTTTAACACTAACACGACCTGTCCTAATATGGGTTGACACGAACATGACCTTCTTAACTCATGACCTATGTGGCATGCAACTCTCAATCAACTCACACCCCAAAATCAAGCTGTGGTATTTTACAACGTTAAATCTACAAATTAGGCAACAAAATTACATAAAACACATTTTCTCAAAATTAAATTATTCATATACTTTAAAATACATCCAATACAATAATAATTTATTGATACTATATATACCAAGGCAAAATATTTATAAAAATTAAAATAATAGAGTAAAAAGCTACAATTCAATTTAGTCTCCAATGTGGTTGACACGAACGCGACCGTTTTTTAGTGGTTAATTTCAGGTTGACATTAAAATGATCTATAGCTTATTATTATTATTATTATTATTCACTAACCTGTGAAAAATCTTATTATATTCATATCGTATCATCATGTCATAACCTGTATTGCCAGCCGTAGACATCAACTACAACACAATACATAACACGATGTAAAAAAGTATGCATATACAAAAATAATCAAAACTTAATAGATAAAGGTAAAGCAGGTAATCAGGTATTTTAAAAAGTCTTACAAAATACTGCATTTCTTTTAGTATGGATCAAAAAATTATGCGTAAAATCGGATAAGGTATAATTTGACAAGGAGAGAATAATTGAATGAAAGCGTAATTTAATAACAAAATTTATTAGTTTTTTATTTCATCACTTACTTTTATTTATTTGTTTTTGATTTGATCACTTACTTTTATTTATTTATTTATTTTTATTTATATCAACACAACATATAATTAAATCACCCATATTGCAAAGTGTATCTGATCAAGTTTTAGGGATTTGTCCCCAAGGTTATCCTCTCTAGAACCTAATCTCTACGACTATTGAAAAATTCAACTGTCAAGAGGTATACATTCAGTGATAGTGTTTTAAAACTATTTGTGTTTAGAACTTCTTATTCTGAGTTTAAATCTATTTCCAAAACTTTTTTTTGTCCTAAAAACCATGATTCATGAACTCAGGTTCTTAGGAAGGTTTATATACATATATATAATCTATATATATATATATATATAATTGGTTGTATCCAAAACTATTTTTCAAAGTCTAAATGCCGATAAAAAAAACAAGTTTTAAACTAAATAGTGAAGTCCCTAAAACATGTCCAAAAAAGGAAATATATTCAAACTTATGTTAAATAATATAATATTTAAGAAATGGATATGTTTAATTTAATACCTATGAAACAACATATTCTCAAATCATAGAGAAATTGTCAAATCAAAGTGATGGGCAAACATGGAAAGTTTTCCTTAACTGGCCAAGATAAGAATCATGAGATCATGTTGTTGGTTTACTTAGAAAAATTTCAATAAAATAGTGAAAACACAATGGAATAGGGTTTTAAATTTTTACTAAACTTTTAGGAAACTTCTAATGATGCTTGTGTTGGAAACAAAGTGCGCAGCGGAATTTTAAAAATTTTCATCAGAGTATTTTCCAAAACACAAGTTTGACATGTTATATGTATAAATTAAACAGATCTTACTAACCTCAGTATGCCGAAGAACCTCCGCGACCTGTGTAGAGAAGTAACGTTCCAGAAGAGCCTCAACCAACTGGTCTTCTTTGCTATTCTCTATCCACAACCGGAGTGAGTGTGGGCTCACACGTACAGCTCTTCCACCGGTGACTCTCCTTCCAACCAATAGAGAGAACCCAAAGCTAGTGTTCGTGATTTGTGAACAAAAGCTCTCAGGGAGTTTTTAGATGCTCACTAGAAGAGTATCACTCTTAATCTCTCAAATTGATCTGAGTAAATCATTAGACTCACTCCCTTTTTATACCTATTGGTCCTTGGGGTCAGTCCATATCAGATTAGGTCTCAAAAATCGAAATAGAATCAAGTTCGGATCAATATCTGATAAGATACGCGTGAAAAACGCGTAATCTTAGCTGTCGCGGTCGGCATGCCGAACTGTGAGATAGGCAGGCCGAACTGGCCAGTTCGGCAGGCCGAACACGTCATCCGGCATGCCGAACTGCCGAGAAAAAATCTCCGCGAATCTTTTATTTTCCACCCGAGATTCTAAAGGATAAAGTCTCAGTTTTGATTCAAATAGCCCAATAAAAAAGATATCTGATCAAAACAAACTTTATCAAGATAATCTCTAAGAAAATAAATCAATTCACAATAATTCTACAAGTTTATCTTGTTCTAATTGTCCAAAATTAAAACAACCGATAAACAGACAAGAATTATCCGAACGCCATAATTCAACAAGTTCATCTTGAACTAATTTCTTACATAATTAATTCAACCGATAAACAGACATGAATTATTTGATTCTTATAAATTTTAAACCAATCTGATAAATCCGACATAAGTCACCAATTATTGGAAAAGCACGCCGTGTCGTTACAGGATTTTGTGAGCTAGCAAAGGGGACCAAAATGGACCTATAAAGTTCAAGCTCATGATAACTATGAAACCCAATATCCCAGATATACATTTCACAATTATCAACTCCAACGCTACTCCACTAAAAGCTTGGAGCTGCACTCTCGAACTTTATAGAATTACGAAGCTCGAGTAGCTAAGTCTCCATGACATATCATAGTGTATCACATCCCCATATGATCATCCATAATCGGCTTAAGGACAAGTTCTGTCTTACCTTCCCGATTATTTTTATCTTACGTTCCATTGTCTCACCATTAGAAAACTTACCATCTAAAGATAGTATACCATTCGGTTACACCTATGTATCCAAATGGTTGAGCGCTCCAGTTTTCCAATTACAGGACAACGCATATAAGAGGATATCATTACTCCTAAAGAGGAGCTATGGATTCCATATCTATGAATAACAAGTCTACGCTACCAAGAGTCATGCCTCCAACGTACCGGCATGCATGCCACTATAGAGATGTGGGAGTCACCCATTGGTACATCAAAAGACACAAGTCGAGACAACGGGCCCATTATTCATCTCAGGATTAAGATACAATACAAATGATTGTCTAAAGTGAATCAATTTGACAAGACAGAATTATTAATCCAAATCAATTCACTTTATGTCCCGATCCAACACATCGTCACCTATGACAACGCGCCAATGTTTCTATTCACGGAGTCCAACTCCGATGGCTAAGACAAACCATCTCCCAAAAGGGATATAGACAACATAACAATCTTTACATGAATAAAGCGCCCAACTTTATTCCCTCGATTGCGGATCATATATTTTAGACCATCACCTTAAGAGTCGTGTCTACCGCATAATCATCCCATCATATGCCCAATTCTTAAGGTTTAGACTGACAGTCTCAGACTACTGTTTGCTTATCATACATTCAACGAATATGAACGTAAAGAGGACAATATTTGGTATGAATAAATTCTTTATTGATAAAAATGTCTCCAAAAACGTATTACATTTTTACTCCTTAGAGCATACATGTCTAACAATCTCCCACTTGCACTAAGTGAGTAAATACTGCAAATTTCGCATCCCCATAGCTTCCACATGCCTTTCGAAGACTCTCCCAGAAAGTGTCTTCGTAAATGGATCAGCTAAATTGTCCTCTGACGCGATCTTGCACACCGTGACATGCCCGCTCTCAACGAAGTCCTTTATCACATGATACTTCCGATCAATATGCTTACTCTTCTTGTGAAATCTTGGTTCCTTAGCATTAGCTACCGCCGCACTGTTATCACAGTACAGTGATACCGCTTTATCCACACCAGGAACTACCTCAAGATCCCCAAGGAACTTGCGGAGCCACACTGCTTCTTTCGAAGCATCACTAGCCGCCACATACTCGGCCTCCATCGTTGAATCCGAAGTGCAATCTTGCTTCGCACTTCTCCAACTGATGGCACCGCCACCTAGAGTAAACACAAACCCTGAAGTCGATTTCCTAGAATCCAGGCAGGATTGAAAATCCGAATCAGTGTATCCTAGAGGAGTTAAATCCTCACCCGAATACACAAGCATATACTCACGAGTCCTTCTCAGGTACTTGAAAATATGCTTTACCGCAACCCAATGGTTTGGTCCTGGATCCGCCTGAAATCGACTCACAATCCCGACCGCATAGCTAATATCCGGTCGAGTGCAAAGCATGGCATACATGAGACTACCCACTGCCGAAGCATAAGGTACCTTCTTCATGTATTCTCTTTCTTCATAAGACTTTGGAGAGTCTTTCTTAGAAAGAGTAATTCCAGACCTAGATGGTTGCCCACCTTTCTTGGAATCCTGCATTGCAAACCTCCTGAGAATTTTATCTATGTACCCGGCCTGTGACAAAGCTATCATTTTGTTCTTCCTATCCCGAAAGATCTGGATACCGAGAACAAAATTAGCCTCACCCAAGTCCTTCATGTCAAACTGCTTGGTCAACCATAATTTGACCGATGACAATGCCCCAACGTCATTGCCAATTAGCAGAATGTCATCTACATAGAGTAGTAGAAAAACCACCTTCCCATTCTTAATGTGTTTGTAAACACATGGTTCATCCACATTTTGTGAGAACCCATAAGTCTTGATCACTTGATCAAATCTTATGTTCCAAGAACGAGAAGCCTGCTTAAGTCCATAAATAGACTTTAGCAACTTACAAACCTTACCCTCTTGACCCGTGACCTTGAACCCGTCTGGTTGTTCCATATAAATGGACTCATCAAGATAGCCATTCAGAAAAGCCGTCTTGACATCCATCTGCCAAATCTCGTAGTCGAGAGCGGCAGCTATGGACAAGAGAATCCGGATGGACTTTAGCATGGCTACAGGCGAAAAGGTTTCCTCATAATCGATTCCTTCCTTTTGCGTATAACCCTTAGCTACCAGTCTAGCCTTAAAGGTTTCGACCTTTCCATCCACTCCTCTTTTCCTCTTGTAGATCCACTTACACCCTATGGGTTTTACCCCTTCGGGAAGATCCACAAGCTCCCAGACCCGATTAGTCTCCATAGACTTCATCTCAATGTTCATGGCCTCTGTCCAGAGTCTTGAATCAACATCCTCCATAGCTTCTGCGTAAGTATAAGGATCCCTGTCATGTTCATCCGGTTCAGCCAAAAAGACCTCCCCATTGAACATATACCTCTCAGGTTGACGCCCGATCCTCCCACTACGCCGAAGCCCCTGAGGTTGTTGTTCAGGTTTGTTTGGTTTTTCTACACCGATCGGAATGGTTTCGTTCGGAACCTCCGGAGTAAACGCATTACCCCTCAACTCCTCAAGCACCACTTTGCTTTGAGGTTTAAAGTCGTTCATGTAACTCTCCTCAAGGAAAGTTGCATTAGTTGAAACCACGACTTTATTTTCCTTTGGGTTATAAAAATAACCCCCTTTAGTCCCTTTTGGATATCCTACAAACACGCAAACTTCTGAACGTGCTTCCAACTTATTCGGATCCTTAAACAGGACATGAGCTGGACATCCCCATATTCGAATATGGTTTAAGGATGTTTTCCGTCTTGTCCACAACTCGTGAGGAGTTTTAGGGACCGATTTTGAAGGCACATTGTTCAAAAGATAACATGCGGTTTGTAGTGCATATCCCCAAAAGGATAAAGGCAATGATGAATAACTCATCATGGACCGAATCATGTCCAACAAAGTCCTATTCCTTCTCTCTGCTACGCCATTCTGCTGCGGAGTGCCCGGCGCAGTCAAATGGGATAAAATCCCATTCTCTAACAAGTGTCCCAAGAACTCATCAGAAAGGTATTCCCCACCTCGATCAGATCGAAGTGCCTTTATGGGTCTACCCAATTGCTTTTCCACTTCAGCCCGAAACTCCCTGAATTTATCATAAGTTTCGCTTTTGTGGTGCATTAGGTACACATACCCATATCTTGAGTAATCGTCAATAAAAGTAACGAAGTACTCATACCCTCCTCGTGCCCGGATGTTCATCGGTCCGCAAACATCACTATGCACAAGTTCTAGAACCCCTTCGGCCCTATTGCCCTTAGACCCGTATGGTCTTTTGGTCATTTTACCCTCCAAACAAGACTCACATTGAGGTATAGATTCCACCTTTAAGTGACTTAAAGGTCCATCCCTTACCAACCTTTGAATCCTATTTAGGTTAATATGGCCAAGGCGCAAATGCCAAAGATAAGTCTTATTAGAGTGAGAAGTTTTAAGTCTTTTTGAGTTATTATCATTTATCTCAGCATTAAGCAACAAGTCCATCTTAGGTTTGATAAAATATAGATTATTTTGCATCCATCCAGAACAGATAAAAGATTTGTTTTTACGAATCACCACTTTTTCATTAAAAGATACCACGTAGGAGTCTTTAAATAAAGAAGATACAGAAATTAAATTCCTTTTAAATTTAGGAACATAAAAACAATCTCGCAAAATTAAACTCCTATAATTATCAAAATAAAGATGGACATCTCCCACTGCTTCCGCTGAGACCAAGGATCCATCGCCCATCCGAAGCGTTAAGTCTTCACGAAGTAGACTTCTCGTTTCTTTGAATCCCTGCAGAGAAACACAAACATGATTAGTTGCACCAGAATCTATGACCCAAATGTCACTGGATTCCTCAACCAAACAAGTTTCTAAATATAGAAGATCACACCTACCTCCCTTGGAAAGGAAGTCCTTGCAATGCTTCTTTATATGCCCGACCTTACCACAAAAGAAGCACTTAAGCTTCTTTGGGTTCTTCTTCTTCTTCTTCTTGCTCTTGGTAGCAATAGGAATAGAAGACTTCCCACTCTTGGCCCGTTGTTTCTTTCCATTCCCAGAGTTAGGATTGGAACCAGAAGCAGCTACCATATTGGCCTCTCCACCAGCAGGAGACTCCCTGATCAGCAGTTCAAACTCTTGTAACTGTTTCATCAGTTCTGTCAAGGTCATATCCCGTCTATTGCTCAAATTAAAAGTAGCTCTAAACGGAATAAATTCCTTAGACAGAGTCTCAAAGACCATAGTCATCTGAGTTTCAGCATCGATGTCGGCTCCATTGGTTTGAGCCTCAGCGAGGTAACCCATGACCAACATCATGTGCTCCTTTACAGATGTCCCCGGTCTCTGTCTACAGTTTAAGAGTTTCCGAAGCGCCCCTTGCCGCTTTGTTATGGCCTGGCCTCCAAACATGTCCTCAAGATTATCCAAGATCTGCTTCGCAGTCTCATAATCCTGATGTTGAGCCTGCAGCACGTTATTCATGCTAGCCATAACATAGCAGCGGGCCTGATCATTAGCATCTTTCCAGCGTTCGTACGCTTGGAATTGCTCATTACTTGAGTCTCCCGTAGGCTCGGGAGGACAAGGAGTTGTCAGAACATATTTCAGTTTCTCAAAGGAAAGGACGATGTCCAGGTTCCGTTTCCAATCATTATAGTTCTCACCGGTTAATTGGTTTTTGTCAAGTATCGATGATAAAGCGTTTTTAGACATTTTCAATCTACAATAAAGAATCATATACCAAACATAAGCAAACATATATAATAATTTAGTAAGATAACACAATCATGTAAAATCATACAAATGTGTTTATGTGTCAAAACCTTGAAAATATCACAACCTTACAACGATAATTCCCAACTCAGAATTCAACAAGCTCCTAGGGGAGTCATGCCAAATTCAATCAGGAACACGGATCCCCTCCTGATTAATATATGCCATCCAGGACCCGTATGATCCAGCATATACTAATAATCGTTTCTTTGGCCATTAATTTTATTAACAGAGCTCCTAGGGGAGGTTAATAATAAAGTTAACGTGAGTGTATAACCACCGTTTTAATATTTTATCCATGATTTATAATCACCACCTAGGGGTGTGCAACCATAAATCATACTAAAATACCTTATCCTTTCAGAGATCCAATCTGGTACATGATAGAAATCCCTTCCTAGGGGTTGGGACCATCATGTTCTTCCTATGGACCAACGATGGAGGCCTTAGGTTCTCTCTTCGAAAACCTTCTCCCACTCAATCTTTTGAAGTCAAGGTTTTATTTTAAAATTATGCATGAACAAATTTAATATGAGCGGCACTCCCTATTCTATATGACATGTTATCAATATACATGGTAAATCATATTATAATGCAGACAAGCAAAGCAATCAAGCAAAGCTACAAGCATAATAATAATAACCGTAATATTATGGTTCCACCCTAGAGAATAGAAAAAATAAGATTACAAGAGAATAATCGAGACATTTATCGATTCTTCATCCTTGAATCCTCAAGCTGTATCATTCTTCATGTAATGTCCATCTTCAAGTCCTCAATCCCATATGAATCGAACACTTCATATTTCCGGTCATATCCAAATTTAATGTTTCTCAGAATCGTCCCAAAAATAAAATTAAAACTGCACTGAAAAAATCGCACCTTTTCTGGACACTTGGCAGCTCTCGGTCGGCAGGCCGATCTGGGTGATCGGTCTGCCGATCATGATGGTTCGGCCTGCCGAACATGAAGGTTCGGCCTGCCGGCAGAGCACCAAAATTTCTGCCCCACTGTCGGCCTGCCGGACCGTACGTCCGGCCTGCCGATTTGTGACCTTCGGCCTGCCGAACTGTGAGGTCCGGCATGCCGACCGAGCAGAAAACCCTCAATCCAGAAAATACAATTTTAATGCAATTCATCAATTTTATTTTCAACAATTCAAAAACTTAAAATTAGAGACTCAGGAAATACCTGGAGGCGCCATCATCTATCTTCAAGATCCGACTTCTCGTTCCGTCTTCTCCGAATAATTATTTAATTACAAAATTCTTACAAATTAAAAATTAAATAATAATTCCTAGACGGAGATGATAGTCCGCCATCTAATTACATGAAAAACCTAGATACACATTCTAACCTCTAAGGAACCATAACCGGTATTAATTAATTAATAAATAATTAAACAACAATTTAATCAACCATAATTAATTAATAAACATTCACCATATAATCCATGACAACATATATATTATATAGAAACCTAGAGTGCCATCTCTCTATAAAATTTAATTCAAGCATTGGAGAGATTAAGATCACAAAATTTATGCATATAACATGATCACAAACTTGCAAATTTATGTAAAAACCTTGGCTCTGATACCAATTGTTGGAAACAAAGTGCGCAGCGGAATTTTAAAAATTTTCATCAGAGTATTTTCCAAAACACAAGTTTGACATGTTATATGTATAAATTAAACAGATCTTACTAACCTCAGTATGCCGAAGAACCTCCGCGACCTGTGTAGAGAAGTAACGTTCCAGAAGAGCCTCAACCAACTGGTCTTCTTTGCTATTCTCTATCCACAACCGGAGTGAGTGTGGGCTCACACGTACAGCTCTTCCACCGGTGACTCTCCTTCCAACCAATAGAGAGAACCCAAAGCTAGTGTTCGTGATTTGTGAACAAAAGCTCTCAGGGAGTTTTTAGATGCTCACTAGAAGAGTATCACTCTTAATCTCTCAAATTGATCTGAGTAAATCATTAGACTCACTCCCTTTTTATACCTATTGGTCCTTGGGGTCAGTCCATATCAGATTAGGTCTCAAAAATCGAAATAGAATCAAGTTCGGATCAATATCTGATAAGATACGCGTGAAAAACGCGTAATCTTAGCTGTCGCGGTCGGCATGCCGAACTGTGAGATAGGCAGGCCGAACTGGCCAGTTCGGCAGGCCGAACACGTCATCCGGCATGCCGAACTGCCGAGAAAAAATCTCCGCGAATCTTTTATTTTCCACCCGAGATTCTAAAGGATAAAGTCTCAGTTTTGATTCAAATAGCCCAATAAAAAAGATATCTGATCAAAACAAACTTTATCAAGATAATCTCTAAGAAAATAAATCAATTCACAATAATTCTACAAGTTTATCTTGTTCTAATTGTCCAAAATTAAAACAACCGATAAACAGACAAGAATTATCCGAACGCCATAATTCAACAAGTTCATCTTGAACTAATTTCTTACATAATTAATTCAACCGATAAACAGACATGAATTATTTGATTCTTATAAATTTTAAACCAATCTGATAAATCCGACATAAGTCACCAATTATTGGAAAAGCACGCCGTGTCGTTACAGGATTTTGTGAGCTAGCAAAGGGGACCAAAATGGACCTATAAAGTTCAAGCTCATGATAACTATGAAACCCAATATCCCAGATATACATTTCACAATTATCAACTCCAACGCTACTCCACTAAAAGCTTGGAGCTGCACTCTCGAACTTTATAGAATTACGAAGCTCGAGTAGCTAAGTCTCCATGACATATCATAGTGTATCACATCCCCATATGATCATCCATAATCGGCTTAAGGACAAGTTCTGTCTTACCTTCCCGATTATTTTTATCTTACGTTCCATTGTCTCACCATTAGAAAACTTACCATCTAAAGATAGTATACCATTCGGTTACACCTATGTATCCAAATGGTTGAGCGCTCCAGTTTTCCAATTACAGGACAACGCATATAAGAGGATATCATTACTCCTAAAGAGGAGCTATGGATTCCATATCTATGAATAACAAGTCTACGCTACCAAGAGTCATGCCTCCAACGTACCGGCATGCATGCCACTATAGAGATGTGGGAGTCACCCATTGGTACATCAAAAGACACAAGTCGAGACAACGGGCCCATTATTCATCTCAGGATTAAGATACAATACAAATGATTGTCTAAAGTGAATCAATTTGACAAGACAGAATTATTAATCCAAATCAATTCACTTTATGTCCCGATCCAACACATCGTCACCTATGACAACGCGCCAATGTTTCTATTCACGGAGTCCAACTCCGATGGCTAAGACAAACCATCTCCCAAAAGGGATATAGACAACATAACAATCTTTACATGAATAAAGCGCCCAACTTTATTCCCTCGATTGCGGATCATATATTTTAGACCATCACCTTAAGAGTCGTGTCTACCGCATAATCATCCCATCATATGCCCAATTCTTAAGGTTTAGACTGACAGTCTCAGACTACTGTTTGCTTATCATACATTCAACGAATATGAACGTAAAGAGGACAATATTTGGTATGAATAAATTCTTTATTGATAAAAATGTCTCCAAAAACGTATTACATTTTTACTCCTTAGAGCATACATGTCTAACAGCTTGTTGATGCTTACCAGTGAGTGGCAGTGAATGAACACCATATGCAGCTGCACACGGTGCTCAAACGGCTCTTCCTTGCCCATCTCGACCTGCTTGGACGTCCTTGCAATAAGAAGAGGAACGCTTTGGAGGTAAAGGGGGGACAACAGTGTATTGCCGAACAAGGGCTCTTCGACGCTCAGGGCAGGCACTGCTCGGTAAAGTACGAGAGCTAGCTGGTTAGGAAGGAGCACGTTGGCCTCGAGCCATAGTAAATGCACTCTATTTATAGGCTTCCACTCGAATTGGGTGTTAGGTGGGTTTCACCCATGACCCGTGTGTCACATCAGGACATTTTAGAGGGTAGGTGACGTGTTATGGCCCCCGTCAGTGGATCGACCTCCATCTGACGGTAGAAGTGAGGCCATATGTTGGCTTTCTATGGCGAGTGGTTGTCTGCTTGCAAGCTCTGTCAATCCGACCAAAGCATGCATTTTTCCAGAGGAAGCGAAGGCTTACATCTCAATCAACAGGGGCCCTATAGAGTACCTCGAGCGGAAGAGCTGAGGTCCAAGGGTCGAAGATTGCCTTCCTAGTTAACTCTATCGAGTACAGTTGTCGAGCCACCGAGGAAATATTCCTCGGGGGATGGCACCAAGCACACCCCCAATAGTAGCCCCCTAATGCACTTGGTCGGTGCTTGGCCGGGTGGACTATGCCAAAAGGGTGTGGTCAGCTCATGTTAGCCTTTAAGCGACGTCCTGAGGCAATGGAAGTTAAAGAGCCATGCGGTCAAGCTCTGTAGGACACGTGTTAGCACATGATTGGGTGTTTACTTGATGAGTGTAATCATTGTGTCTCTTTGATTTATGTGCCCGAGTTTCATGCCTGAGTTTCAGCTATAAATAGGAGTTAATCCCCTATTATACCAGTGTGTGAGCACGTCTAGACTTTGGAATTTTTGAGTTTTAACTGCCGAGCAGTAGGTTGCGACCCGAGAACTTAAGACTTTGTTCCGAGTACCCACAAACCAAATAGGTAATTTTTCCAAAGTGAATATTAAAAAATAAGTGACCTTAACGATTCCTAAAATGACATAGCCATTTCCTAGTCAAACAGTAGCACTGAGACCGACCAGTCGACGATTAAGGAAGTTGATGTTGAAGGTAATTTGTCCGGTCAAGATGGCATAGCCTGGCTAGCCATGATACTTAGCCTCAGTGTTGGGACGGTACCTGAGCAGTAGTTTTTATATATGATTGATGGAAGGCGTCTGGTTAGGTCGTGCAGAGGTAAGGGCCCATACATCGAGGCAGCCACTGCAGGCACGTCTCGAGTTACGGCTTAGGAACGCGTCGACTTGATGGCAACTTCCGATGTGCTGAGCACCTCGAGCCAAGGAGCTAGGGCTTCCATTCTTGTCATAGGCCAAGTGACCGTTGACACCTCGGTTAAGGAAGATCAACCAGTCGAGGATGCGGAAGCAAAAGGCATGGAGGCCGAGGATAAGGAGGTCGAGGAGAGACTTGTCGCGACTAGGGTTTGGGGGATGATCGCCTATAGGTGTTCCCGACCTGGCCAGGTCTTCGCAGTGGGATATACGTTTGCTCTAATGCCAGGTCGACTTAAGGCCCTACGTTGGGAGTATCGAATCTTGGATGACGTTGATCTTGTCTTGCCCAACGAGGGAGACTCACTGCTGAACTCGCCAGAAGGTTATATCACACTGTACGTGGAGTTCTTATGAGCCGAACTTCACCTATCCTTTCATCATTTCGTCCGATAGACGTTAAGCAATTTAAATGTGTGCCTTGTCTAGCCGAACCCGAACTGTTACCGCTCCTTGATTAGGATGTATGTCCTCTGGAAATATTACCATGTGACCGAGATGTCATAGGAGGCTTTCAAACAAATGTACGAAATAAAGAGGCTTCCTTGGCAATCAAGTTGGTATTATTTCACCAGCTTAAAGAAGGATTTCATTCTTGGAAACGCTGACTCGGATAAGTTTTGGAAGTTTGAGTGGTTCTTTGTTGGGGGGAACTACGTGTCTCAAGCTGATGAAGTGGTACCTAAAGACCAACAAGTCCCAATGAGGTTTGAGCAGGGGTATATTTGGTCGAAGAGATCGTGGGCACCAAGCGAGGTCATCTCAATAGTAGACGAGTTGTATTCGAAGCTTGAGTTAACTCAGCAATAGTCCTTCCTGCTTTAGAAGACCAACCTCATCCACTATGGTTGGTTTGAGAGATCTAGTTCAACAAACCCTCGCCAAAACGTCCCACCTACTCGAGCATCAGAGCAAGTGACAGTTGCCAGGCCCAGTGCCATAGACATCCCGGGGCTTAGCACCAGTTGATTCGGGTGGCCAACAAGGTAGCCATCATCGTTTAGTTTCGATAACTATTCAGGTGATTCCCTTGGCTTGAGGCCGTCCATCGCTAACGAGGACCTTGAGTACATGATAAGGCTGCTCTACTCGTCAGGCCAGCTCTAGATCGAGGGTACGCCTTTTTTTTGGGGTTTGTCGAGCTTTTTTTGACTTGGTGTTTTTCTTTGTAGACATGTCTTCATGGCAAATGTTAAGGTAGGAGAGGTAGAGGATGATGGAGGACCTCTATCGATCCAAAGGAAGTGGGGTCACTGAGTTAAAGAGAAGGAGGAGCCAAGAGCTTGAGCGCCCTCTTGCCGCCAAGTAGTCGATCGTCCCACCGTCACTGACGAGATCAAAAGGCTCATCAAGCAGAGGCCACCTGTCAACTGCCGTCGCCGTTGTGACACCCACCTATTTTTATGTAATGAATAACGTTAAGTTAGTAACGACATTAATGATATTTTATTAATAATTTATGATATACGTAATGATATATGATGTTATGTTACTAACTTTTATGTCAAGTTTTATGACAGGTGACGACCGCATGGAATCGTTGTGCTCAAGTGTTCATGATTATTTTAATGTATGTTTAATTATGATGCAATGATGTATGACTGTTTTAATATATGACATTTATGGACAGTTTGATAGGTCAAACTTTTAAGATCGGCAGGCCAAAATGTATGCCCGAGATCGGCAGGCCGAATAAACCCATCGGCAGGCCGAACTTGGCAGAACCGGTAGGCCGAAGGGGAAAATCGGCAGGCCAAACACGGCTGACGAGCAGTCAGCAGAAATCTCTCCAAATTTATGGCTGAGATAATTACGTTAAATGGGTGATTAATTGGCATATTGATGGAATGATTTTATCAGTTAAGGAAATAAGGGGTTTGACTTTGCATTGATTTGTGTTATTTTAAATGGTTTCCTATATTTTTAGATGGCAAATTATGGTAAGATTGATGATTTGTTTGACTCTCTCTCAGTCATCTCCACCTACATGTGAATTCTGGACTAAGAACAGTCAGAAAATTCTGACTTAATGAAGGGAATTGAATTCCCATCAATTATGTTCATTATGTTAAAATTTTTAACGTTCCTTTTTCATCATTTTCTTTCTCATTCTTCATCCTTTCAAAAATTCTCTGCAAGTATTGAAAAAAAAAGTTATATTTCGTTGGTTAAATTCAAGAATTTTGAGAAGAAACTTCAAGGTATGAATTCAGTTTTTCTGGTACTTTTGAAAAGAAATTCTTCTCCTCAAATCATCTACAATATCTTTATATAGGTATTGTGTTTTGTCTCAAATTTTTAAATGTGATGTTATGCATATATTATGTGATGTTTTCTAAATTTCATGTCATTTGAGTGTTCTATGAAAAATATGAATTTTCTATCTTCTACCCCTCACAGTAAATATTACTGTTTAATATTGATTCATGAAAAATGTAATGATATTCAAGGGCTAAATATGATGTTTTTTCATGAAAGTTGTCAAGAATGTGCATGTGTAATGTATGATGAATGTATTTTATGTTATGAATTTTTATGAGATTACATTAAGAAGAAAACTGTTTTAACAATGTTATCTCTAGAATTTTTGTTTATGAAATGTTATATATGTTTAATAAATGATTTTATGATAATGAAATAATTTTATACATGATAATAAGATGTTTGTATGAATTTTAAAAATGTATGTATTTTAAATTATTCGAAAACGTTTTCAAAAGATTTTCATGTTTATAATGTATGAAATGTTTTAATGATAATATTTAAGGAAGTAGGTTATAAATAGTGTTTATATGTGTGATGGTAATGTTATGTTTTCACGATGATGATTATGATTATAATATGAGAAGAATATATATATGAATGGATGATTTATGCTATGATGTTAAGTATTGATTTTATTATGTTTTTAATGAAAAAATGGCATGAACACAGAAAGGAACGAGCACTTCGAGATCGCGACGTCGTCACCAAATCATTTTAAGGTTAAATAAGCTAGCACTAAGGTAAGTACATTCTCACCTGCAACATGACACGTTTTTATAAGATTTGATGTTATGTTCATAATGATATTCATGATGATTTTATGGATATTTTCCTTAAGAATTTCTATGAAAGACTTTCATGATTTTAAGTTCTGCATGATGATTATGGCATGTTTCAAATTATGAAAATTATGTATATATGTATCACCTAATAAGTGTTGCACACCAATGTTATGAAATGAAATGTTATGATGTCATGTTTGGTTTTGGATTAGCTACCCTTCTCCTCTCATGACGGCGCGCCTATGATGATGTTTATGGTGCAACACTTGGGCCCTTAAGATAAAAATGGAATAAGTTTTAAAATGGTCAATGTAATGAAAGTTATGTTTCTATGAAATTGTGCTTAAGGCACTTTTATGATATGATGACAATGATGATGATGATGTTTATGTAATGTTTTAAATTGTGAGAATTATATGTACTTACTAAGCATTAGCTTAATCAAGTTTTATGTCATGTTGCAGATAAGGGTAAGAAAATCATGGAATAGGTGGAGGATATGGAAAGGTGTGTGAGCACTAAGCACGATGAATTATAATCGGAGGCACGCCAAGAAGAACGTTCTTATGTTTTTAATTCAGTTATATATTTTGGAACATATTTTTTTACGTTAAGTTTTAAGAATACTTAAACTATGGTTTTATAAGTTATTTTATCATTTTAACGAATTCGATCTTCCGCATTTTTTTTTATGAAAGTTGGTTTGTTTTAAAAGAAAAATTAAGTTTTCTTTAGACTTTGACTCGGTCGGCCTGCCGACGTCCGAGAGTTCGACCTGTCGAACACTTTTTCGGCCTGCCGAACAATGTTGAGATTTTTAAACCAGTTTGCAAAGCCTCTGCCGGCCTGCCGGTTGAGGGAACTCCGGCCTACCGATCATGTTCGGCCTGCCAAAGTCCCAAGTTTGGCCTGCTGAACTGTGGGAGTTAATGACTTTCAAAAAAAATGTGATGATTCATGAGATATGATGTGATGTTTTATAAGTCCTGATTTTTACAACTTGATATACCTATATTATTAAATAAGTTCTTGATAATTCAAAAAGTATAATTGAATAAATTATGATATGGAATAAGTTAAACAATGTTATTTTAAACAATGATAAGTTATAAAAAAAATATATTAGATGTATGAATGGATCCTGGTTTTGTATGTTTAACTACGTTTATATTTGAAAACATCGTTTAAGCTATGTAATTACGTTTATGTTTAAGGTTTAACAAGTATGAATGTGTGAATGTAACAATATCTGTGACGTCCAAATTAAGGGGCGTTCCAGCCGTAGTCCCACCACCACCAACCAAGTCGCCAAGGGGGCGCCATGCTATTCGTTGCCTGATGGTTGAGACCATCGGGGAAGCTGTGCCCGGGGAGGAGTTCTTTGAGGCAGTTTGGGAGGAGACTTTCTCAAACTACCTCCATTCAGCTTTCCAGCTTTCTGTCAAGGTATCTGTTGTTCGACATCTCAAACTTCTCATTACTTGCACATTTTTCTCTCTAACTTTTTATTCTTATAGGCTTGCTAGTATATGAAGATGGCTGACTTCATAGCCGAGCGCACCCTCCGCCTCGAGCAAAGGAAGGCCGAGAAGGCTGGCGAGTAGAAAGACCAAGCGGAGAAAGCGCTAGAAGAGAAGGAGGCCGAGCTCATTTGGGTAAAGACTGACACCACCTGAGCCTAGGATAAGGCAAGGAAAGCTCAAGAAGAGGTAGATAAGGCGTAACCAAGGAAGATCAAGCTCGGGCGGCTCTCCAAGCCGCTCAGGACGAGCACGAGTGTTTCTCAAGGGAGGAGCTACCCAACAGGCTGTTGGAAAAAGAGTGCGTAGTTAAATTTTAAAATTTTACATCAGAGTATTTTCCAAAACACAAGTTTGACATGCTATATGCATAAATTAACTAGATCTTACTAACTTTTGATTGCTGAAGAACCCTCGCAAAACATGAAGAGAAGTAATATTCCAGAAGAGCCTCAACTAACTGGTCTTCTTTGTTATTCTCTTTCCACGAACGGAGTGAGTGTAGTCTTACACGTACGGCTCTTCCACTTGGTGACTCCCCTTCCAACCAATCAAGAGAACCCAAAGCAAGTGTTCGTGATTTATGAACAAAAGCTCTCAGAGAGTTTTTCAAATTCTCACCAATAGAGTATCACTCTTAATCTCTCAACTGATCTAAGTAACTCTTCAGACTTACTCCCTTTATATAGAGATTGGTCTTGGGATCAGTCATTATCAGATTAGGTCTCAAAAACTCGAAATAGAATCAAGTTCATATCAATATCTGATAAGATCCGTGTGGAAACGCATGATCTTATTCTTCGCTGATCGGCAGGCCGAATAGGTCCCATCGGTAGGCCGAATAGGTCCCATCGGCAGGCCGAACTATCGATTAAAAATCTCACAAATCTTTTATTTTCCACCTGAGATTCTATAGGATAAAGTCTCAGTTTTAATTCAAATAACCCAATAGATAAATTATCTGATCAAAACAACTTTATCTAGATAATCTCTAAGAAAATAAATCAATTTCTGATAATTCTACAAGTTTATCTTGACCTAATTTATATAAAATTAAATCAACCGATAAACAGACAAGAATTATTTGATCCTTAAAATTCAACAAGTTTATCTTGAATTAATTTTTTATCACAAAATTAATTCAACCTATAAACTGACATGAATTATTTGATTCTTCCAAATTTCAACCAATCTAATAAATTTAACATAAGTTACCAATTATTGAAAAAACACGTTGTGTCGTTACAGGATGTTGTGAGCTAGCAAATGGGACCAAATGGACCTATATAGTTCAAGCACCCGATAATTATGAAACCCAATATCCTAGATATACATTTGATAATTATCAACTCCAACGCTACTCCACTAAAAGCTTGGAGCTGCACTCTCAAACTACATAGAATTATGAAGCTCGTATAGCTAAGTCTCCATGACATATCATTGTGTATCGTATCCCCATATGATAATCCATAATCGGCTTAAGGACTAGTTCTGTCTTATCTTTTCGATTATTTTTATCTTACGTTTCATTATCTCACCATCAGAAAACTTATAATCCAATGACAGTATACTATTCGGTTACACCTATGTATCCAAATGGTTGAGCATTTCAGTTTTTCAATTACAGGATAACGCATATAAGAGGATATCATTACTCCTAAAGAGGAGCTATGGATTTTATATCTATGAATAACAAGTTTATGCTATCAAGAGTCATGCCTCCAATATACCGCCATGCATACTACTATTAAGATGTGAGTGTCACCTTTTGGTATATCAAAAGACACAGGCCAAGACAACGGGCCTACTATTCATCTTAAGATTAAGATACAACACAAATGATTGTCTAAAGTGAATCGATTTGCCAAGATAGAATTATTAATCCAAATCAATTCACTTTATGTCCCGATCTAACACATCGTCACATATGACAACCTGCCAATGTTTCTATTCACGGAGTCTACCTTCGATGGTCAAAACAAACCATCTCCCAAAAGGGATATAGACAACATAACAATCTTTGCATGAATAAAGTACCCAACTTTATTCCCTCGATTGCGGATTGTATGATTTAGGCCATCACCTTAAGAATCGTGTCTTCTGCATAATCTGTCCATCATATGCCCAATTCTTAAGGTTTAGACCGACAGTCTCAGACTATTGTTTGCTTAACATACATTCAACAAATATGAATGTAAAGAGGATAAGATTTGGTATATAAACAATGAATAAATTCTTTATTAATAAAAAAATATCTTCAAAAACTTATTACATTTTTACTCTTTAGGGCATATATGTCTAACACAGGCTGGCTCAGGCAGTGGAAGACTTCAAGGCATTCGTAGAGTACGCGTACAACTATTACCTCAGGATGAAGGACTTGCAGGAACGCCTTTTAGAGAAACATTTCGAGGCTACTGCCATGGATTGGTCTCTGCTAGATGAGCCAAAGGCGAGCGAACGCAAAGAGCAGGTTGAGCTAGACGTCATGGTGGACCTCGACGCCAAGAACGGTGATGCCAAAGACAGGGCCCAAGGCTAAGACTTGTATATATATATATATATATATATTTCCTTTCTATTCGGGTTTAGAAGGGGCCCAATTATTTGTACCTCCTGAAAACAATTAATAATATTTTTTATTAAAGAACCTTTGGTACTTTCTAATGTATGGTCTTAAGGCTTTTATATAACATTTTAAAGGATTATAACATTTATGGAGATTGTTGTGAAACTTGTGTGTTCCTTACACTTTAATTATGAGGCTTATGTTGGATTAAATAATCTATAACATGCCTATAAAAATATGAGTTTACGTGCTTATGTATGCATATAAAAATATGAGTTTACGAGCTTATGTTGGTCAGCATCCTATTTTGATAGGACCTATTTATCTTATGACTAGGCTAAAATAGGTAGTTTAGTCTTTTAAGGCATGATACCCATGAAACAATGAGGTTCACTGTAGTTATGTACAGTGACACCGGTTGTGATTCGCCATTGTTGAGTACTGTAACAAAGAATAATTCTAAGATCTTTAAAGAAACGGTTAAGTATGAAAACTCTAAAAGAGTGTTGGAACAGGTACAGTAGCTTGAGATTGAGCTCTAGGTTTGGTTCTACATATTGGCATGCACTCAAATACTATTATGTGACGACTTGATGTTCTGTGAAATGTGTTTGTTGAGTCGATGCATGTATTTTGAGTCATTTTCTTGTCGTAGTCCCTTTTATCCTAATAAGCATTCGGCCCCCGTTTTACATTTCTCCCTTCTAGGATTTTACAAACTATGTTAGCAACTAGTAGCGCACAGTTGTCGCTTTTAGAGGCGCGAAGCCGGAGACGACTTATATTATGGTTTTTATAGTATTCACTTTTAATTCTCAAAGTGATGTTGTACTTTCTGTATAGAAACTATATTCATACGAAAGAGCACCAAGTTTGCATACTATAAAAAAAGTATGATTTTGGACTATTTTGCTATTTTTAAGTTAAAGACTCTAGAGCATGTATTTTATCTATTTTAGTAATAGTGCATTTTTTGTCTTTAATTAGCATAATCCGCTTTATTTACTTTAATTGCATTAATCTACTAACCCCTATTTCAAGGTGCTATAATTATTTACCTTTTTACACTTTGTATTTTAGGTCCATTCAAATGATATACTTTTGGTTTTTGATTTTATTGATTTATACCTTCTAATTTGATTTAGTACATAAATTCATATATTTTCACAATTAATCTTTAATTTTGACCTAAAAATTACTAAAAATACCCTCCAATTGAAAAATAATAACTTTTAAAACTTAAAAAAAATTATACCAAGGTTTTTAACTTTATAAATGTATAGAATACTTTCAAGGTGTTTTTTGTGTTTTTGTTTTTGTTTTCTTCTTATTTTTTGAATGTTTTCTTTTTTTCCTCTTTTTATTTAAGAATAATTTAGTCATTTTAAAGATAAGAATCAACTATTGACTAGGATAAGGTATAAAATTTTATATTAAATATAATATAAAGGTATATATTATACGAGAGAAAAATAATAAGCCGTAGTTTTTTAATTGATCTAAAACATATGATATAGAAATAAATATTCTTTTTCTAAGCGGTCTTTATCTTCTTTCTCCTATATTTTCTTTTGTTTCTTTTAATAATTATGACCTACCACGTACAACTAAACCTATATTAGACTCGACATAACTTAGGATATCAAAAGCGTTGAATTTGGATCGGATGCTGCATAATTAGGCACTACCAATGCCATGTTGAAACTGTCTCCTACAATAGATTCTCCCATGGGATATGAAAAGCGTTGAATTTGGGATCGTACGCTGCATAATTAGGCATTACCAATGCCATGTTGAAACTGTCTCCTATAACAGATTCTCCCATGGGATATGAAAAGCGTTGAATTTAGGATTATACGCTGCATAATTAGGCACTACCAATATGGATATCAAAAATGTTAAATTTGGATCTTACATCGCATAATTAGAAACTACCAATACAACGTTGAAAGTTGAAACTGTCTCGCCCCACAGATTCTCCCGTGAAATCGGTGTTTCCCTTAAAATAGGTCGAAGAGTTGATTTTCTAGTTAAGAAAAATCTTTTTATGTGGGGTCCACTTCTTTTTTAGAATAAAAGAAAGTCACCACTTGGCAGTATTATGCCACGTTGAGGAGTGCAGCTTGGCCCGGTCAAAAACAAATTTTGCAAGCCGAAAAATCCTCTCTTATTTTGATATCATAGCATCACCATCGCTTTTATTATTTTTTAGAACCCGTACCAATCAAGAAGATCTCTACCAGAAAAAGAAAAAATATATGAAACAAAAACATTAAAAGAAAAAAGCAATCTGCATGTCCACGTGGCAACGATCCACGTCACATGCATAAACAAAGGCGCCGCTGGAAAGGACCACAAGGCCAAAAGAAAACCATAAAACGTGGAATTTATTCGTTTCCATTCCATTTGGTGGTTTGGAGTTTGGGTTCAACAAAACAGACGTGGTTTTTCAGCAGTGGTTTTACAGTCTGGCTGGTTTTGGACGCCGCCAAAAACAAGAATATTGTAATTACGGTCAGACCCATATGCTAGATTTGATCCCATGAAACGGTTTTCGCTGTGACTGTCGGACGCTATAAATACATCCTCTTGTCCAACTCTGTTCTTCACCGCTTACAAGTTACAACAGGCAACATCAAAGTCTTCGGGTTCTGAGAATAACAGTTCATTAGTTGCAAGTCAAAATGTCTTCTACAGCTGGTCAGATCATCAAGTGCAGAGGTCAGCCAGAGCTTTCGTTTCCTGTATATTATTCCAATTTTTTTTATACAATTTATCCAATTATTTCTTTATTTTTTTTCTCTTTTTTGTTTGTGATTCTGCACTTTAGCTTCAAATCTCATTAATTTTCGTTTTGAGTGCTGGGATTTTTTTGTTGGTGATATGTTGTTTTTGGGTTCAAACCTTTGGCTAGGTTTAGGTTGTGTTACTGCAGTACTGAATTATTGCAATATACCTAGCATGACTGCTATCAGCTCTGTTTTAGGCTACTAAAGCCCTAAGCCATTTGCGTAAAAAAAGAAAAAGATCAAATGGGCACTTTGGTTTGCAAATGCTCTGTTTTTTTATTAACTTTGTAGCCACGAATCTGCTATATATATGCATGTGGTTGCTAGAAAATTAGAAAGAGAATTTACGTAGTTTTTCCTTGACTGATTTTTTTTTTTTTTTTGGGTCTTTTCCCCTTTTGTGGACAATCTATTGGATTAACCATATATTCTGAATTGTGTGATATTTTTCAGCTGCGGTGGCTTGGGAAGCAGGGAAGCCACTGGTGATTGAGGAAGTGGAGGTGGCACCGCCACAGGCTAATGAAGTCCGCTTGAAGATTCTCTTCACTGCCCTTTGCCACACTGATGTTTATTTCTGGGAAGCCAAGGTAACAGATTTTTCAATATAAATAAGTTTTGATTACAAACTATAATTTGATAGAATTCGGACTTACTATGGACTTTGGCTTCCCACTCGATATCTTTATAAGTTGATGTTTGCTTTGATATCTTAACGATGTGAGACTTGGATTTCTTTTACTCTTTACACGCCAACCTCTGCAAGATGGTGCTCAAGTTAGTGTTTGTGTTTATATCTTGACGATGTGGGACTTACATTTCTTTTACTCTTACATAATTAGTTTTATAATGATTTTTACTCAGTTTTGGATTTGTTTTCCAAATAAACGCCTACAATTGGGAAGAATTCTATTGATCTTTACGATTTAATTTCTTAAGTTTGCCTAAGAAAGAAAATTATTCTTCCAAATTATGTATCTACATTTGTATGCATTAGGTTGAACACAAGTGTTTTTGTTTGAAGAGGTGTTAAATCTGAAATGGTTTTGCTTACGTTTTTCAGGGACAAACACCATTATTTCCTCGCATATTTGGCCACGAGGCTGGAGGGTATGTGTTCAGCTAATTCTTTTGCTTTTCTATCCATTCCTTTTGTTACTGTAATTATTCTTCGAGTCGTCAATGAACAATTGAATTAGATTTTTGACTTATGATTCGAAATGAGTTCATTTACAGAACGAAGACTAAAGTGACAATTGACAAAATGTACTTGCTTCTTTTTTTTTTCTTTGGTAGAATTGTTGAGAGCGTTGGTGAGGGCGTAACCGAACTTCAGCTGGGAGACCATGTCCTCCCTGTGTTCACTGGCGAGTGCGGGGAGTGCCGCCACTGCAAGTCTGTGGAGAGCAACTTGTGTGACCTCCTAAGGATCAACACTGACAGAGGTGCCATGATCAATGATGGGAAGACGAGGTTCTCTAAGAATGGACAGCCCATTTACCATTTTGTTGGGACCTCTACCTTCAGCGAATACACTGTTGTCCATGCTGGATGTGTTGCCAAGATCAACCCTGCTGCCCCACTAGACAAAGTCTGTGTCCTTAGCTGCGGAATATGCACCGGTACGTAAATGTTGTAATAAATTTTTTCATGTCATATAGTAATGATGCTTGCCTTACTAATCAGTAGTGTAGAATGCAACTCATCAGACCTATCATGAATTAAAATTGACCTTAGAGAATGGTAATGCTAACTAATTGGCTTATACTTTTCGTTTGACGGACCTGTCCTTTTCTTGAAGGTCTTGGTGCCACTTTAAATGTTGCACAGCCAAAAAGGGGTTCATCTGTCGCTGTTTTTGGATTGGGTGCTGTTGGCCTAGCTGTAAGTGATTGATGTTGTATGTTTT
Organism: Artocarpus heterophyllus; assembly: GCA_025403435.1. NCBI lineage: Eukaryota > Viridiplantae > Streptophyta > Magnoliopsida > Rosales > Moraceae > Artocarpus > Artocarpus heterophyllus. The sequence continues at coordinate 15,161,362 of CM046333.1, forward strand.
TTGTTAGTTTGCTCCTAGCTACAATACTGAAGATTTGTGATGATATATGTTCTTTTACATTATTAGGCTGCTGAAGGTGCGAGGATTGCGGGTGCTGCCAGGATCATTGGTGTTGATCTGAACCCGAGTCGATTTGAAGAAGGTTAGTTGGATTTTTGTATGTCCATGTTAAGTACATTTAAGGATGTTCGAGTTTCTAGATGATAACTTTGCAACTTATTCTTACTGGCAGCCAAAAAGTTTGGCGTGACTGAGTTCGTAAATCCAAAAGATCACGACAAACCTGTTCAAGAGGTTCGTTCATAACACTTTATGTATTATTGATTAAAAGATAATAAACTTGGAGTATTTATTGTTTGAAATATGTACTGTTTTACTGCAAAGTGGTGCAAATATTGTTGTGAAGTCTGAGTGATTGCTATTTCACGAATAGTCTGACAAGCTTTTAAATTTTGCGTTACTTCCACAGGTTATTGCAGAGATGACTGATGGAGGCGTGGACAGGAGTGTTGAATGTACAGGAAGTGTCCAAGCTATGATCTCTGCATTTGAATGTGTTCATGATGTAAGTACTTGTCCATCTTATCTTGCCTCTTCAAAACTTGATGAACCAATCAACTTTTTCTTTTGAGAAACTGAAATGGGCTGCTTTTTTTAGGGTTGGGGTGTGGCCGTGCTAGTCGGTGTTCCAAATAAAGAAGATGCATTCAAAACTCATCCAATTAATTTTTTAAATGAGAGGACTCTTAAGGGTACATTCTATGGCAACTACAAACCCCGGAGCGATCTGCCTACTGTTGTGGAAAAGTACATGAACAAGGTAAGTTGAACTTGAACACAGCTGAACTTTTTGCTTCTATGTAAATCTTTGCTAGAAATAGAGAAGGCATTAGTCCTTTTACTTGGCTATATTTTAAAATTTAACTTGAAGTGGGATTTTTGGAGCTGAATTGGAATTAGCTAGGAATTTTGGATATGGACATTTTTCTGAGAAGATAGCTTGTGAAATGAGAATAATCCTTTCATTCAAAAGAATTTTACTGCTTGTACAAATGTTTGCCTTTCACACTTAGCAGTAATCTAATTGTATACGACTTGAAGTAGGATTTTGAGGGCAGAAACGCTAGAAACAAGTAGTTTATTGTAATATAGAGTGTGTGGACATTTTGGAAATGAATTAGCTTAGCTTTCATGTTATATAATATTAGTTATACTGATTTAATCTTTGTACAATATTAAAAGGAAAATCATTTTTATCCCCATATGGTTAAAAATCTTACTACTCATAAAACAGTGGGCCTCGGTCTATCATATAGCGTACTTTTTAAACTGCGCTCACTACTTTGTAATAGATATGAGATAAGATTAAATAGGAGTGCTCTATCAAAAGCCATGTGATGGTACAATAAAAGTTATCAAACCGCGTGTCGATAAAGTTAGCTTTTGGGGTGGATAATACTACTTTTAGTTAATTAGTACAATTCAAGTTGTGAAAATGTGTGAAATAAGCCACGTAAATATGCTCCATGTGGTGCCAATTTTACTTGATTAATCTTTGATCCAGTGAAGAAGTCCAACATCTAATATAATTTTGTAATATGATATTTTTCAGGAGCTAGAACTTGAGAAATTCATCACTCACTCAGTCCCTTTCTCGGAGATCAACAAGGCTTTTGACTACATGCTGAAAGGGCAGTCTATCCGGTGCATCATTCGCATGGAAGAATAGGGTATTTCCCAGATATGGGATTATATATATAATACATATGCATGTCGTATTTGTAAGGGTCTTGTCCGTCTTACATTGAAACGAGAAATAAGTAGGCATGCTTTATGTATTTTCTAGCAACTTGTGTTGAAAGACCTACACGTTTATGATATCGTTATCTTTTCTTTTTACTGGTTCTCATGTAATTTTCTTTTTTTTTTTAATTCGATATCTCCATTGACAACTTATTTTTGAGAGCACAATCTACGAGAGTAATATTATTATGAGCATTGAAATCCAGCCGAACTAATTAGTTGCATTTTGAGTTTATAAAAAAAAAAATTCAAGTACTGTGGATACTTTTTAGATTTTGTTTATAAATTGTTACACCAACGTGCTGAATGAATGTTGATGTCAAAATGTTTGATGTAAAATGATGGTTTTTAATTTATTTATTATAGTTGTATGCTTTTAAACCTTTTTACTTTTCAAAGTCCTATATACAGAAAGGAAACAAAAGTCTCCTTTAAGTTCTTTATTTAAACACTATCACTTTCTTTCCATCTCATTCAATGCCGAAGCTGATCATGGCTATCACTTTCTTTGCATCTCATTCAATGCGGAAGCTGATTATGGCTTTAAAATAATTTTTTGTTGGATCTTGGCTAACATTCAAGCAATGAAAGGCAATGAAAGTGACTAACGGTATTTATGCAAGCAATGAAAGTGACTAATAAATTGCAGATGTTTTTTCTTTTTTAAGTCAAACCTGTCGTGGTTTTTTTAGTCCTCTTCTTGAATCGATCTTCAGCATAGAAAGAAAGGTTGGAGTTTGGGTTTTTCAAAATTAAAGAAACAGTAAAATTAAAGAAATTTGATAAATATGGTTAGAACTGATTTTTTAGTTTAAAATATTGTATTATATGAGAGCTTTACATTGTAGTTTTATTGTAGCATGTGAGTAACCAAAAAAATTAGTTCTAACCATATTTTTTAAATACCCTAATTTAGCTTGCGCAAATGTTGGCCAGCCCGAACAAACCGACCCCAAGCCCAAACAAACCGACCAACGAAACCTGTAAAGAGGGCTAGGAAAAATTTTGACCAGGATCCACAAGTCGGTTGCAGGTTCTCAAATCCTGAACTTGACTTGAACTAGGACTACCTGAACCGAATATAATAAAAAATTTAAAAAATATATATACATATAGTAGTATAGTCGGTAGTATTTTTAAAATAAATAAAAATAATCTTATTTTAAAAAATAAAAAGTTTTTGAGAATTATATTGGAAATATTTTTAAAATTTTTGTTGCCAAAAAAAGTCCAAAAACATTTCTAAAAAACCTCATAACAAAACAGGACCGACGTAATCTGACTCAACGTTTCCTCATCCTCACAATCCATACTCAGCCCAGCCGACCATGCCCTCTCTCTCTGCTGCTTCTCTATCTATCATTTTCTCTCAAACCCAGAAACCCTAGCCCGTCCTCCATCATACCCTAGCTTCAGTTTCTTTCTTTTTTCCTTGTTTCAAGACGAGTGACGACTTGAAGAGGCATGATTCATTTTCCCCAATTTTTGGCTCCAGAAAAATTTAGTTCCAGATATTGTTAAATGGTTTCTCCCCTTTTTTAGGAGAAAAATATATATCACTGACTTGATTTTGTAAGCCTCTAAGCTTTGTTTCGTTTTTTTTCCTTTCATCTCTGTCGGTTTATATTCATTTCAACGAACAGTTGCGATGATTTTTAAGCCTCTTGATTTAGTTCTATAGGAATATTTAGTTTCTCACCATTTTTTAGTTGATAAAATATTTTCCCATTTTGGTATATGCATGTATTGTTCTATGTTTGATTTTGACCTCAAATGTTATGATATATGATGTTCAATATATGATTTTGGTATGTGAAAATGTATTTTACAGTGAAGATCTGTGCATATTGATCTATTTTTTTTTTTTTTTTGAGGAATGAAATGTTGAAACGTTGATTTGCTGCCCTGTTCTTTATTTTCTTTTAGAAATGGGCAAATTTCTTACCCCTCCTCGTGAAGTTGTTGGACCTGAAACTTATATGAATAAGACACAAGAACATCAGACCCTAATTCCAATCCTAATCCCAACACTAAGCAAACACCCGAACCAGCACCTAAGGAAAATGATGCCAAATTCCCTTAGTTTCACCCAAAAAAAATCACCTGCTTCTAAGAGAAATGAAACTGAGAAGAAAAAGCTAACTAGGGTTTCCACCATTTAGGATCACTTCACAAAAATAAAGGGTGGTGATGTTTAAAGTCCTAGGTATAGTTGCAACTATTGTGGGAAAACTTATGCTTGCGATACAAAGTAGTTTGTGGCGTCATTTAAACAAGCAGTGTAAGAAATATCCCTTAAAGTTCATAGATAAGAAGCAAAAAGATCTTAGTTTTCAAGGAGATGGTACCTTTGGTGGGGATTTGATGGCTGTTAGCTTTAACAAGGAGGATTGTTGGAAGGCCCTAGCAATAATGATTGTTATGGATGAACCGTCTTTTAGGTTTGTTGAGGGTAAAGGATTTAAACAGTTTATTTAGACTTTACAACCGTGATTTACCCGAGCATCTACGATGAAAGTAGAGAGACATTTACCAACTTTTTAAGGATGAAAAGATGAAGTTGAAAGGTGAATTAACCAAGGCTGGTTAGAGGGTATGTCTTACCATAGATTGTTAGACTTCCTTGCATTTGTGTTTCACGGAACAATATATTGATTCTGATTGATGCCTTCAAAAACGGATTTTGAACTTTTGCCAAATTCCTAATCGTAGAGGGGTAACCGTTAGTAATATTGAAGAGTCATGTTTGTTAGGGTGGAGAATTGAAAGGGTCTTAACAATTACTGTGAACAACACTTCAGCTAATGATGTGGCCGTAAATGTTGTGAAGAGGAGGGTGCATGGCTAGAAAAGGGCTGTCCTTGATGGTGAGCATAGGCACTTAAGGTGCTGTGCTCATATTGTTAATCTAATTGTAACCGAAGGACTCAAAGACATGCATGAGTCCATTGCTGCAATTAGAAATGCTGTGAGATACATCTGTTCATCTCACGCAAGGTTAGAGAAGTTCAAAGCATGTGTTGAAAAGGAGAAGATTGAGTACAAACGGCTGCTGGTTTTGGATGTGCCTAGTAGGTGGAATTCTACATATTACATGTTAGATGTTGCTGTGAAGTTTCAAACTGCTTTTGAGAGATATGAGGAAGAAGATGAAAAATAGTGGAGTTATTTCAATGAGGAAGAGAGTGGGAACAAGAAGATAGGCCCTCCTTATGGTGATGATTGGGAAAATGCTAGGGTCTTTGTCAAGTTTCTGAAGACTTTTTATGAAGCTACCCTAAAGTTTAGTGCCTCAACTCAAGTCACTTCTAACTCTTATTATAATGAGATGTGTGAAATACAAAGTCAGCTCACCTACTTGGTTGAAAATGTGGATAGTTTATTGTCGAAAATGGCTGCTAGTATGAAATGGAAGTGTGATGAGTATTAGGAGAATGTGGACAGCATTAATTGCTTGTTACTCAAAATGGGGTATTTGGAGTGCTCTTTTGGGGTTGTTTATGCTTCTGAAACAGCTGCAAGGCTGTCTCTAAAGATAGAATCGACTCTTCAAAGCTTGTATGCCTCCCATTGTAAGGGGACTGAAGGAAATGAAAGTAAGTTGTGGGCTAAGAGATCCGCTCTGTTCTTAGACACCATCTCGAAGAAACAACTAATACAAAAAACTAAACTTGTGGGATTCCGCACAAGTTAAATTTCATAAAAAAGCAAACCAAAATAAAGTGTGAGCGCGCAGAGTCACAAACGTCATTCCATCAGATTCCGTTTATGGAATACCCAGAAAATCATATAAGAAAACGATGTCAAAAAATACAGTTCCTAAACAAAAAAGGGTTAAATATCAAAACATAATCTAATTATAGGAACCCTTTTGGAATACTAGGATAAATGTAAAAAGTAAAAATTTAAAGTAACGGTTGATGGATGGTTTAAAAAAGAACGTGGGGAGGGTAGACAAAGGAATGGTAATTGACACCCTTAATCATGGACAAGAGACAATAAGTTATACAATAAAAAATTAATCGCTTTTGGGACCTTTCTATCAATAAAAATAAGATTTTGGGAATCTGAAGTGCGAAAAAACATTAAAATATTTACCTCTTATGGATAAAAATGTAGCAAGGGACAAATAGTACCAACAGAATAAGAATTAGAGGACCTAATCACTCCTTAAATTCTAAAATGAGGACCTAAATATTAAAGACTAAAAAGTTTTGAGATCGCAGCAGACGTAAAATACCTTTCCGTTAATATAATCTGAGTCGTCATTTTAATGTAGGGTTAGTAATTTCTCATATCTCAATCTAGTGGGAAGGCAAGTTTTTTTTATCTTGATATTAGTTGTTCATTTTTTCCCATTCATTAAAAAAATTGTTGTAAAACAATAAGTTTGGAGGAGGGTCAATTTAGCACTACTCTTTAGAAAAACTAAAATCCCAACAAGGCACCAAAACCACTATTGAATGGGTCAAGTTTTGATTCCACGTATGTACTAATTATAAATGATTTGTATATTTAATTATATAACCTGTACTAGCTAGATGGACCAGCGCTTTCTTATATTATTACTATTATCATTATTGTTGTCAACATCGATATGTTAATATACGCTGTCTAAAAACTCCTGCATTTAGTTGTTTCCCAGCTCCCAGACTTCCGAACAAATGACTCTTGGTTTGGCTTGACCTTGAGTACTACGAGGAAAAAAAATCAAACCATTAGCTAGCCATGTCCTGCCTTGGCAATGGCTTCGTTAGTACGTCTATTGTGCACGGTCGATCCGGTCCCAAACCAATGGGTTATCCGGATCAAATCGGGTCTCAAACCAATGGGTTATTTAGACTGGGCTGTTTTGGTGGTTAAAACAAATACAAACCGAACCAAATCATTAGTGTAAAAAGACCGGATTGGACTTGGTAGGTTATAAGGAAGCACCAAATTAAACCTTGCTAAGAATAATGTAGTTGTTGAGTACAATAATGAGCAAGGGTTATTCTTGTATAGCATTTATTCTAATTAATTAGTTATTGATGCTAAAAACCTAAGACATACTAATACTAGACACAACTTAAATTTAATTAACTAAATTAATAAATTAAAGAAAAAACAAATAAATATATGATGCCAAACAATGATAATAAAACCGGGTAAGGAATCATTCTCCACTTCTAAACAATAACCATGAAATTAATCATAGAATTATCTACAATTTTCTATTGAAACTACTAATTGTAGATAACAATCAACTTTGCTATCCCAATTTTTTTTTATTGTGTTATTAATAAAACAAGTTCTTTATTTAATCTCTTTCCATTAAATAACCTTGAACAGAAATAGTAAACACACAAGCACTCTAGATTCAATTCAATAGAAGTATTTAGATAAACATGGTAAGTTGATCTAGGAATAAGCACACAAGCTAGGTCTATTCAACCTACGTTATGTTTCACATCGCAATCTAACAAAAGCCTCTTGCAATTATACAAATGGTTGCACACCCAATTAAAACAAAAAATTATTCTTGAGCAATAATTATAGAAGAACATAGACAATTTCAATTACAAAATTGGAAACAATTAATGTGAAAATCAAGTACGTAATCATGTCTAGGATTTTAAAATTATCCTTAATAAAAAATAAAACTAAGTTAAAAATATTGAAAAAGAAAAGAAGAAAAGAAAGAAAGAAAGAATAGGAAGAAAAATGATTTTGGCGTTCAAGAGTCTTCTAAGCTGGTGATTCTCCTTAAGCCATTACTAGAGCTTCTTTCTTATCTCTCCTTTTTTTTTTTTTTTTTTTTTTTTCCGAACTAAGGTTGAGAAAAGCTGATAAAATAATATGTCTTTCAACCCTAAACTCATTTATTTATAGGCTCTTTAAATTGGAGACAAAATAGGAACTTCAAATTCAATTTGGAAGCTAAAACTCGGATATTTTGCATATAGCACTACATGCTGAATGGTAGCACCGTGGCACTACGAAAAATGTTACATGGCCTGTTATGCCCTAGGCACTATGGCGCCGATAAGGCAACATCATGACGTTGTGCTGATCACATGGTGGCATAGCAGTGCCATTAAGATGGCGTCAAGGCATTATGCTCTTTGGTCCATGGCTTGTTTTTGTACAATAGAGCACCGTGGCACTCGTTTTCTCGAGCCTAGGCACCCGAAACTCCTCCAAAATTATATTTTTAGTTTCCAAACTCCTTTGCGCCTATAGAACAACTACAAAACATAAAACCATAATTGAAACACAAAATACTCAAGAATCAGGCAAGGAAACACAAGAAAATTGATTGGAAAACTATGTCAAATTACGCATTCATCAAGACTGGACTAAGATTTTATAGAATGGTTTCATCTGGTTTAAACTGCTTGAGTTTCATGTCAGTGGTTCCAAATTAGACTCGAGTTTCATGTCATAACTGCATTTAATTGACTTTTTTTTTTAATTTTTAGGTGGCTTTACTACTACTACTACTACGCATTAAACATAGGAAAATTGATTGGAAAGCTATGTCAAATTACGCATTCATTAAGACTGGACCAAGCATTTATAGAACGGTTTTGTCTGGTTTAACTTGCTCTTCGAAGCATTTAATTGACTTCTTTTTTTATTTTTTTTAATTTTTAGGTGGCTTTACTACTACTACTACGCCGTATTAAACACAATAAAATTGACTAGAAAACTATGTCAAATTACGCCTTCATCAAGACTGTACCAAGCTTTTATAGAACAGTTTTGTCTAGTTTAAACTGCTCTTTGAAGTATTTAATTGACTTGTTTAATTTTTAAGTGGCTCTACCACTACTACTGTTGCTGCTACTGCTGCTACTATTAGTACTAGTAGTCTGGTTTAAACTGCTCTTTGACTAAAAGCAGTCTGGTTTAAACTGTTCTTTGAAGCATTTAATTGACTTCTTTGATTTTTAGGTTCCCACTACTACTACCACCACTACTAGTCTGGTTTAAATTGCTCTTTGAAGAATGTAATTGACTTCTTTGATTTTTAGGTTCCTACAACAACTACTACACAAAAATAAAAAAAATATATAAATATGAATGGTCCGTCTACTTTAGACTATTTTTCATGCCTTAAACAAGACCCGATCATTTAAACCCGAGTCTAATTTGAAATTGATAAAAGTAGTTATGACATGGAACTGGATCAGTGGTCTAAAATCCGCTAGATTGATCCGGTTCCATTGGATCAACATCTGCATAACATTTAATTGTAATCAACAACTAATATCTTTAAGTTCTTAATTAGAAAAAATATAAATAATACCACTAAGTAGTACTTGTGATTTTTTTAAAATAATAAAATAAAACAATAATTGGTTGCTACTTGTAGATTGTCGGTTAGCATTTGCTCCCATTTGACATCCACGCCCTAATTATCTTGTTGCCCAATTGAAAAATACGTTTGGCGATATCTTTCCCAAAAAAAAAAAACACAGAATTGGCGATTTAGTGATTATTATTAATATATATATATATATATATATATATATAAATATATATATAATCTCAGAAATCTATATGTAATTTTTTCAATCTCTTCTGATGACTAGTTGTAACATTTTTTTTTAATTAGGAAGCAATTAAAAATGTTTAAAAGTGTTAATTGGCTTGTTCGATCATAGAAGATTCAACTCTTCCATTTGGGAGTTTGGTCTTCAAGGAATTTGGAGTTAAATATTCATAAAATGATATTGTTCTACGCATGCTCGGGCATGTTTGACACACCGTATTGTATTGTATCATATCGTATCGTATCGTATTGTATTGTGTTGTATACAGAAAATACAATTTAATACAATATAATACAATATGGTATACCAAACAAGCCCTTTAAGTATTATTTAATATGTTTTTATGAACTCTTTTGGTCAATTGTTTGGTGATTATATCTAAGCATCACTATATAGTGTGTGTGTGTGTGTTTTTTTTTATTTAGTCTTTGGTCATCTGTGCTGTTCTAATTTAGGTTTATCACCTTTTTTTCAAGTTGAAATGCATGTTCTGATCCAGATTTTGGGACTAAAGTTGTTCTTGGAGATTCTACGTTAAAACAAAAATCGATTTTACGAGTAAGCAAATTCACCTCTGAAAAGCAACGATAAGTCAACTTGGATTGCCTGATAAGCCAAAATCGATTGGACAGATCGACTAAAGAATCATGGGAAGTGAACCCTCCAGAAGGATCAGAAAACAAAGACCATGTCTAGATCATACTTGAGAATGCTTCCTAATTTGAATAAAGAAATGTGCATTAAAATATCTCAACTAAAGTCTAATAAAGAAATTTCCTTCTCCAGTCACCATCAAATCACCACAAAATTGAGAAACAGCCAAGGAACAATTCAATCCTTATAAATATAAGATTGTGAGTACTACCAACATAATTCTATATGAGCCCTCTCTACATTCCCTCCCATTCTTATTTCTTCACTGTTATTCTACTGGAGGAGAGAAAAGGGAAGAGAATATATATATATACACACACGCATAAGTATATACATATGTGTGTGTGTGTGTATATATAGATATGCGTGCTAGACCTTAGCAATTGGTACGAAGAACAATAAATAAAATTGGAGCATGGACCTACATATGGATCCACTGACGGCTTGTATATTGTGCTCATCATATATGAATGGTTCCAAGATATTGCCCAAGTACTTGTCCTTGAGAACGACATCAAGCTATATATATATATATATGTCACCCCCTAATTAAGTTTCTGCTACAAATTTTTAGTCCCTGCATTATCCTTTCTTTGACACTTTAAGCTAGGTAGCTGCAGAGAGCTTGTCCTAAAGCATTTCTCGTCGTCAAATATGTCGACAATAAAGGTAAACCACCATCACCATTTATGTAACAAATTGCTCAAAAGTTCCATTGATGCAAAAGTTCCCCTCTCAAATTCAATGTTGTGAGCATGTTTATGGGTGCTAATTATACGTTTTTATATGTACAAACATTTATATACTATATATAGAAGACTGAGCTAAAGTTAATATCAATTGCGAGAGGTGCAAGAAGGATGTACTATATGCGGTCACCAAGCTTTGTGGTATTTAATTTACATTTGTACTTGTACACATGTGTATACATAGTGATATTCATATAATGTTTTAAGGTGCGCTTATGCTGCTTTATCAGGTCGTTTGGCAAATGTTGTTTGCATTATAATTTGTAGTACAAACTAAGTTTGCTAAGACTAATTATAATATCGTGATGAACAGGAATAAATCAAGTATCGGTGGATGCCGAGAAGGAGATATTAGCCGTAATTGGGTATGTTGACCCTGTGATGATTGTGAAGCACGTTAGGAAGGCTGGAAAACATGCTGAGATCATCAGTGTTGGACCTCCAAAGCCTCTGGAACCTAAAGAGTCCCCAGAGCCTCCGGAACCGAAAAAGTCCCCGGAGAAATGCGTTGTTCTTTCTCCGTGTTGTAAAGATTGACAGCTTGTTTCCGTTAGCTATGTACCCTACGCTGGCGGTTGCAACATCCTTTGATGGTGTTTATGTACGTTGCACGGACGTCTTTATTAAAATGTGCAGGGATAGGTGAAGACCGATATGATTATATTTCTTTGTCTGTTCCACTAAACAATTAAGACTCTTATAATGTCACTTTTTGCTTAAAATCATGCATTATGTGAGATGACATCGTTTTATTAGGGGAATCGCATTATGACAAGATAATAATAGAAAAGGAGAATTGGCTGTTTCTTTGTTGTGATTTTTTCTGTACTATATTTTAATTTTTTGATAAAAAGTGTACTATGCATTAATTTAATTTGGGAGTTGATTCTTTGTCTCTTATTCCTTTTTGCCTCCCAAATAAAGTTTGTCATCGAGCACCTCGATATTTAGGAGGAACTAGTTTATGAAGATATTTACGAACTGCGTGTTAACCCGTTGTAGTTGTTTTTTAATCAAAAAATCATACATTATATTTCAGAGTGTTTCATATTTGTAGTTTCTGATTTTGAATTTAAGCATAATTCCAACTTTTTTCTTAGTCCATGGTCAAATTTGACCGTGAAAAAGACCTAACCAATCTTAAAGAAAATAAATGAAAGGACAAGAAAAATGGAGGAGAAAAAACAAAAAAATTCCAAAAGAGAAGGAAGTCTTTTCATTGTCAAGATTAACCTATCACCAAAAAAAGATAAAGATTTAACATATACTAGAATGCGAAGTTATAAGTATGATACATGTATAAAATATGAATTTTTGATGATCTCAAAATGCAGTTTATAAAAATGAAAGAAATACCCCTATGAAAACAATAACAATTGAAATAAACTCTTGTGAGCCTTTGCTTATTATCAGAGATGGCTTGATGATTCTTTCTTTTTTTGTTGGAAATTTTCCCTCGGTGTAAGGGCTATGTCTAATGTTGAGTCATAGGAGATGAACAAAGCACAATATTACAAGAATGATGAAGTGGAGACTGAGGAGAATGACTGTTAGTACTACCCTCACTCTTTAGTCTTACAAAATCGATTAAAGGAGTGTTCCTGTCGAGTCACGTGTCAACTCTATTCTAATAGTTGATAATCTACTGGATGATTTTGGCATCTCTTGGTGAACTCCTTTAAGTCAGGTTTGATCATTGGCTGGTAAAAGCTTTCATCATTCGCTAGTAAAAGCCTTCTCTTAATCCTTTGCCCACCAGCATCCTTAGACTAGAATGATTGTCACAGTGTCCTTCCTGCAGACATCGAAGGTAAGGGCCTATAACGGAGAGAAGATAAAGCTAGTTATCAATAAGTGTGTCCCTTGCACTTTTGATTCTTTGCTTCCTAGCCTCTTTCTTATGGGCCAGCAGCTTCTCACACTACAATTGATGGGTGATCAGAGTCATCCAATGGTTTGGGTAATCGATGTCAAGCATTTCAACAGGAGCTTGCTTCTGGATGTAGGGATTTTCCAAGAATAGCTTATTGCGATTGCCCACTTGATTATTCATTGGTATTTGACTTCACAACGCTTGAATCTTGCGACCAGAATATTAACGATTTTCAAATATGTTGCCATCTTAGAGTCTCATGCAATGTGGTCTCTATTGAACTAGTTAACAACCAACCGTGAATTGCTCATCATTAGTCGTCTCACATCAAGTGCTTTGGTGAGTTAAAGGCTTGCGACTATGGCCTTGTAGTTTATTTCGTTGTTGGAAGCCTTGAAACCCAGATGGAAAGATTGATTGATAATCTAACTTATTGGGGCTTTTAGATAGATCCCTAGTCCGCTGCATTTCACATTTAATGAGTCGTCGACTTGTAATTTCCACTCGCCAAGTGGAAATTCTTTGTCTAGAGTCTTTGCAACTTTGAGAATCATCTCTGCACTAAAGTCTGCATAAACCTATAATTTTAAAGAAGCCATGTATTAGTAAAAACTATCAAACTCACCTAGTTCTACTGCCTACTTCATGAGCCATCATAGGTTTCTGGTTTGTGTATAAATCTACTCGTAGAGGGAACACAATAGTCACAACAATGTTGTGACATTGGAAGTAAGGCCATAGATCGTGGGAGTCTGTGACGAGAGCTTCATATAGTAGATTGGGTAGCGAGTCTCCAATTAAGGAGTGTTTTGTTGCCTATTTCCTTTCTAGCAATCTAGTTTGAGCTGAAACTCATGTCTAAACAAACAAGTCGATGTAGGGAGTCTTTAAACTCCAAATCGGAGTTGATAACAAAGAGAATGTGGACTTCTTCAATTCTTAATGTTTGAATTGTTCAAATTTACATGTAAACTGTTATGGCAACGTCATAGTCTCACGTAAGTTCACGTAAGTAACTTATAAAGGCTTGTAGGACTTTGTAAGACTCTACTGTTTTTAAGAGTTGAATGACTTGTATACTAAGCCACACTTAAAGCTTCCACGCACACATGGCGTGGACTGTAGGCTGTAGAGGTGCACTTGGCACATGGGCACATAGGTGTCGGCGTGTAAGTGTGTGACATGTGGCACCTATAAAAAACATTTTATTAAATTTAATTAAATTCAAATTTAATTTTTTATTTAATTTTTGAATTTAATTAATTGATTTAAAATATTTTGAATTCACTCTGAAAAGTTGTTACCTTTCAAGAATAGTGTGAAATCCAAATTTAACTTATAAAAAAGTTAAAATCTTTCTGAATAGGTGATAGTTATTTCTAAAGGGTGTAATCAATGGTAGTCTTTTGATTATAAATTAAACAAAGTCATCAAAAATTACTTTGCATTTCACGCTCTTTCTTTGTTTCAGAAATAAAAGTTTCAAATATTCTCTATGATTCTTCATCATTGCTTAGTGTAAAAACACATGTATAGGCTTGTCATATCCTAAAAGCGATTTGCAGAGCGATTCCTATAAGCAATCTCAATTGAGAGGGGCAAATAATGCTTTTAAAAAAAGTGTATTTTTGTACACGTTTCAAGTCTTCGTACTAAATTTCTAACAATCTCAAAGCGTTAGTCTAATAGAGACCTAAACAACTGTTACCACCATAAAAATGATAAATCAAAACCTGGCTAGATTGAATCACTTCGATGGTACAAACTTTACTCATTGACAAGACAAACTAAAATTTCTGTTGACTGTTCTAAAGTTGTTCTATGTTCTTGATCCCCTGCCACCAATTCTAGAACCTATAGACATAGACACTGATGAATTGAAGGCCGAACGGAAGAAGCATGAAGAAGATGAACTCATATGCCATTGCCACATTCTTAATGCGCTACCCGATCATTTGTATGACCTCTACACTAATACGTCATCTGCAAAGGAAATTTGGAATGCCTTGGAATTCAAGTATAAGACAGAGGTGGAAGGTAACAAAAAATTTCTCATCTCAAAACCAATTGAAAAGGCAAAGGTCAATTTTGTTGAAGAGGAAAAGATCCGAGCTGGTGGTATGATACATGCATCATCGTTCATGTCTCCTATGGTCCTTGTTCAAGGCTTATCAAGAGGTCAGAGATAGACAATAGATTCAAATGGGAAATGAAGGATGCTCTAAAGTGATTGGCAAAGAGAACATTGATCTTGTTTTCACTTCTAAAAATAAAGTTATTTAAGTCAATATACTTCATGTTCTCGATATGAATAGGAACTTATCTAGTAGGGATCTTTTAGGAAAACCTAGCATTAAGTCTGAGTATGAATCTAACAAGTTGATCTTGTCCAGAAATGATACTTTTATTGCGAAGGGTTATTTATATGAGGGTATGGTTAAACTTTGTAATGATAATGTTATTATTAATAATAAGAATATTGATTATGCTTACATGCTTGATTCCAATTCTCTTTTGCATGGTAGATTAGCACATATAGGAATTAGCACTATAATAAGAATGATTAAATATGGATTAATTTCTTGTGATGTTAATCAATTTAAAAAATACGAAATATGAATTAAATCTAAAATGGTAAAAAAATTATTTCATAGTGTTGAGAGAAATTCATAATTGTTAGATCTTGTACATTTGCATATTTGCAAATTTAATGACATGTTAACTACAGGAGGAAATAAATATTTTATTACATTTATTAATGACTGCTGTAGGTTTACATATGTTTATCTTTTAAAGTATATGATGCATTTAGTGCGTTTAGATTATATAAATTTGAGGTTGAAAATCAATTTGGGAAAAAAAAATTAAAGTACTCAAAAGTGATAGAATTAGAGAATAGGTTCCTAATGATTCTAATATTTTTAGAGAATAGGTTCCTAATTATTCTAATATTTTTTGTGAAGAACATGGCATTGTTAAATGTTTAGCACCACGAACACTTAAACAGAATGCTTTAGCAGAAAGAAAAAAATAGAACTTTTTAAAAGATGATTAATGCTATGTTATTAAATTGGGAATGCCATTTACTTTATTGAAAGAAGCAATTCTTACTGCATGTCATATTCTTAATAGAATTGCTTCAAAGAAAAATAAAATTTCTCCATATAAGTTATAGAAAGAAAGAAAACCCAACATTGGGTATTTCAAAGTATGGGTCTCTTGCTTATTACAAGAACACTGATCATAAAAGGGAGAAGTTTGGTCCTAGAGGGATAAGAAGTACTTTTGTAGAATATACTACAAATAGGAAAGCATATAGACTCTTAAAATTAGAGTCTAATGTGATAACATAATTTAGAGATATGGAGTCTTCTAAGAATTTACTGATTTTAGAAAATAATTCTAAAGCTCCTATTGGTGTGACATCTCAACAAGAGACTTCTATTGTAGGAAGGTCAACATTTGAAGTTATCACCTAATGTGGTTAACCAATCTTCTGAGCTTTAGAAAAGCAAGAGAATCCAAAAAAATAAAGAATTAGGATTTGGTGAGATTGATTTCCACTTTATCTCCTTTTTACTTGGTAGAAGGAATAGAGAAAAAGTTACTAAAAAGCTTCCAATTATTCTTCAAATTAAAGAAGATTCTAAGACTTTTAAAGAAGCTATGGCTTCAAGGGATTTAGATATTTGATAGGATGCAATAAATTATGAGATGGATTCTATTATGTCTAACTACAATTAGGAACTTGTCGATTTACCACCTGGTTCTAAACCCATTGGATATAAATGGATATTCATAAAGAAGTATCATGTTAATAATACTCTAATTACATTTAAAGCTAGATTAGTAGCTAAAGACTGTCAGCAAAAAGAATAAATTGATTATTTTGATACATATGCTCCTGTTGCAAGAATAATTATGGTTAGAATATTGTTTGCTTTGGCATCGATTCATGGTCTAATATTCATCAAATGGATGTCAGGATGTCATTATTAAATGGAGATCTCAATGAGGAGGTCTACATGGAGCAACCAGAGGATTTTTTACTTTCTGAAAGTGAACATGAAGTACGCAAACTTTTAAATCTTTGTATGGATTGAAACAAACACCTAAATAATGGCATAAGAAGTTCGATTTTGTTATCCTTTCAAATGGTTTAACGCATGATATTGCTGATAAATATTTGTATACTAAAATGTATGATAAGTGTATTATTTTTGTTTGTCTTTATATTGATGATATGTTGATTGTCATAAATGACAAGAATGGCGTAACAGAAATGAAGAGGTTTCTATCTTCCAGATTAAAAATGAAGGTTTTTGGACAAGTTGATACATTTTTAGGTATCAACGTTAAGCAAAATACTGGGGGTTTTGCATCATGTCGATCGCATTATACTGAGAAAGTGTTAAACAAATTTAAACACCTAAAAATTTAAGATGCAAATGCCTCATTTGATCCAAGTATGAAACTTGTGAAGAATGATGGAAGGATAGTTGTTCAACTAAAATATGCAAGTTGTAACACCCACCTATTTTTATGTAACGGATCACGTTAAGTTAGTAACAACGTTAAGAAAATTTTACTAATAATTTATGTTATATGTTATGAAATATGATTTTAATGTTACTAACTTTTATGTCAAGTTTTATAACAGGTGACGACCGCATGGAATCGTTGTGCTCAAGTGTTCATGATTATTTTAATGTATGTTTAATTATGATGCAATGATGAATTGAATGTTTTAATGTAGGGCATTTAAAGACAGTTTGACAGGCCGAAAAGGACTGCGAAGATAGACAGGCCAATGGGAACCATCGGCAGGCTAAACTTGGTGGAACCGGCAGGCCGAAGAGGAGAATCGGTAGGCCGAACACAGATGACGAGCAGTCAGTAGAAATCTCTCTAAATTTATGGCTGAGATAATTACGTTAAATGAGTTATTTATTGTGATTAATTGGCATAATAATGGAATAATTTTGTCAGTTAGGGAAATAAAAGGTTTGACTTCGCATTGATTTGTATTATTTTAAATGGTTTCCTATTTTTAGAGGGCAAAAATATGGCAAGTAAGACTAAAGTTTTGACTTTCCCTCTTTTCTCTCCTTCCTCCACTTCAATTGCTATCAATTAGTCAGAAAATTTTGACTTAATGGAGGGTATTGAATTTTCATCAGTTATGCTCATTACGTTAAAAATTTTTAACGTTCTTTTTTATATTTTTCTCTCATCCTCTCACGCCTTCTCTCTCAATTTCTGAGACATTTTTTCTGTCTTTCTCTCTTCCTCTTCTCTTCTCCACGAATTCCATTCCTTTTCTCTCAAAAATTCTCTGCAAGTATTGAAAGAAAATTTATATTTTGTTGGTTGAATTCAAGGATTTTGAGAAGAAATTTTAAGGTAAGGACTCAGCTTTTTTCGGTGTTTTTGAAAATAATTTCTCCTCCTCAATTCGTCTACAATATCTTTCTCTAGGTATTGTATTTTGCTCTGAGTTTTTAATATGATGTTCATGTATGTATTATGTGATGTTTCTCCAAGTTTCAAGTCATTTCGGTGTTTCTATGAAAAATATGAATTTTCTATTCTCTACCCCTCATAGAAAAATATTGCTGTTTAATTTTGATGCATGAAAAATGTCATGTTTATTCAAGGGGTAAATGAATGATGTTTTTCATGAAAGTTGACAAGAATGTGCATATATATGTTATGATGAGTGTATTTTATGTTATGAAAATTTTATGAGATTACGTTAAGAAAACTGTTTTAACAATGATATTTTTGGATTTTCGTTTTATGAAATGTTTTATATGTTTAAATGATTTTTATTGATGATGAAATGATTCTATAATATTGAAATGCATGATAATAAGATGTTTGTATGAATTTGAAAATGTATGTATTTTAATTATTAGAAAATGTTTTTAAAAGATATTCTTGTTTGTAATGTATGAGATGTTTTGATAATAATACTTAAGGAAGCATGTTTTGAATAAGGTATATGTGATGATAATTTTATGTTTTCACAATGATGGTTATGAATTATGTTTGTAATATGAGATGAATGTAAATATGAATGTTATATGAATGAATGTTATATGAATGGATGATTTACGAAATGATAATAAGTATTAATTTTATTGTATTTCTAAATGGATAAATGTCATGAACACTCAAAGGAACGAGCACATCGAGACCGCGGCGTCGTCACCAAAGCATATTAAGGTTAAGTAAACTAGCTTTAAGGTAAGTACATTCTGACCTGCAACATGACATGTTTTACATGGTTTGATGTTATGTGCACAATGATATTCATAATGATTTTATGGTTGTTTTCCCTAAAGGATTTCTTATGAAAGATTTTCATGATTTAAAGTTATGCATGTATGATGATGATATTTTTCAAAGCATGAAAATTATATATATATACGTATCACCTAATAAGTGTTGCACACCAATGTTATGAAATGATATGTTATAATGTCATGTTTGGTTTGGGATTAGCTACCCTTCTCCTCTCATGACGATGCACCTACAATGATGTTTATGGTGCAACACTTGGGCCCTTGAGATAAAAAAGGAATAAGTTTTAATATGGTCAATGTAATGAAAGATATATTTCTATGAAGTTGTGCTTAAGGCACTTTTATGATATGATGATGAAGATGATAATGTATATGAAATGTTTTTAAATTGTGAGAATTGTATGTACTTACTAAGCATTAGCTTATTCATGTTTATGTCATGTTGCAGATAAGGGTAAGAAAATCATGGACTAGACGGAGGATATGGGAAGACGTGTGAGTATTAAGCACAATGAATTGTAACCGAAAGAATGCAAAGAAGAATGTTTTATGTTTTAAATCAAGTTTTATATTTTAAACATATTTTTATGTTAAGTTTTAAGAATACTTGAACTATGGTTTTATATTTGATTTTATCATTTTTAAGTATTTTGATCTTCTGTATTTTTATGAAAAGTTGGTTTTGTTTTAAAAATTAAGTTTTCTTAAGGATTTTTGGCTTGGTTGGCCTGTCGAACATCTTTGGTCGGCCTGCCGATGTTTGAAAGTTCAGCTTGCCGATTACGTTTTCGGCCTGCCGAACGATGATGAGTTTTTAAGCCTGATTTGCAAAGCCTTTGCCGGCCTGCCGGTTGAGGAACTCCGGCTTGCCGATCATGTCCGGCCTGCCGAAGTCCCAAGTTTGGCCTGCCGAACTGTGGGAGTAAGTAATTTTTAAATGATGTGATGATTAATGAGATATGATGTGATGTTTTTATAAGTTATAATTTTACAACTTGGTATATCTATTTTATTAAAATAAGTTTATGATCAATTTAAAGTATAAATAAATTAATTATGGAATGGAATAAGTTAAACAATGTTGTTAAAAAAAATGTATGAATGGATCCTAGTTATGTATGTTTAACTACGTTTACAATTAAAAGTATCGTATAAGTTTTGTAATTATGTTTATGTTTAAAGTTCAAACAAATATGAATGTATGAATATAACGACATCTGTGACGTCCGTAAGAGGGCGTTACAGGCTTTGGTATCAGAGCGAATTTCTGATTACAATTCATATCGTCACACGTCAATCCAAGTCCTCCAAGTAAGTATGTTATAAAGTTAGATGTTATGATGCAAGTATGATGATAGGATTATAGTCTAAATGTTTAATGATTAATGATCTAGTAGTGAAAACTTGTCTCATATTAGGAGATTATTTCTAAGTTCTAAATTCTTTTAGGAGAATTAACGATGGATGGTCAAAGAAGAATGCAGACCCGCACCCAGACTAATGAAAGACTCATGACAATGATTGCTGAACTGCAAAGACAACTTGAGGATCAAAGAAGGGAAATAGCTGCGTTAAGGGCCAACGGCCATAATGACGACCGTCGAGGCAATGATGAGCCTCCTCCTCCTCCATAGCCACCAGTCAATGAAGACCCAGTTCCTGCTGCTGAACCAAGAGCGGCTTACCAGGAACCCCTACTGGTCATATGGAAGAGGGTTAAGCCAGCGGATTTCGAAGGTTCTAAGGATCCGCTAGTAGCTCAAGGATGGTTAAAGACGATTGAGGCCACCTTACAACTCATGCATTTCACGGATAATGAAAAGGTCCTCTGTGCCTCGTACTGCCTCACTATAGAGGTCAAAATATGGTGGGATGGCATTGAAATGAGCAGGAATGTTGAAGAAATGACATGGGCTGACTTTGTTCATGAATTCAACACGAAGATCTTCCATATGAATATCACGAGGAAGCATTATGAGGAGTTTGAGAGCTTGCGCCAGGGGGATATGTCAGTCACTGATGTAGTGATGAAGTTTGACCAGCTAGCCCGTTTATGTCCAGGAATGGTTATGGATGAAAGTGAAAGGGTCAGAAGGCTGATCAAGGTTCTTAGGCCTGAAATTGCTGCTATTGTGGATGGGGCAAGTCCACCCAGGAGTCAAGAATAGGTTGTCATGAGAGCCCAACGTGCGGAGTTCCATCTGTCTAAGTTAAGAAGGAACTAGCCTCAGTCGGGCCAACAGGTTAACAATGCAAACAACTAGAACCGCCCTCCACACAGGAAC
Organism: Artocarpus heterophyllus; assembly: GCA_025403435.1. Lineage (NCBI taxonomy): Eukaryota > Viridiplantae > Streptophyta > Magnoliopsida > Rosales > Moraceae > Artocarpus > Artocarpus heterophyllus. The sequence continues at coordinate 15,182,572 of CM046333.1, forward strand.
AACAACAACAACAGCAACAACAGCAATCAAAACTAGAGGAATAATAAGAGGAAGAACAATCCTCAAAACCAGCAGTGCCAAGACAACAAGAGGCACAATGATGGTCAGCACAACAACAATAACAGGCAGTTTCAACCATGTGCCAAATGTGGAAAGAAGCATCCAGGGGAATATCGTTTGGGAACAAACCAATGTTTCATCTATGGGCGTGAAGATCACTTTGTTAAGAACTGTCCCAAGCTGATGAATGCCAATGCCCCTCAGAGAGCTCCTCCTCAAGCCCAGCTACATTAGATGCAAGCCTCCCTTGAAGGGCCACTTATTAGTCAAGGGAGAATTGAAGCTCCACCAACGAATGCCCAAATCTATGCCATGACAAAAGAATAAGTGACTGTTGAAGCCTCCAATGTGGTCACAGGTCAGATAATAAGTTTATCTAATGATGTTTATGTCCTTTTTGATACGGGTGCCACGCATTCTTTTGTATCTATATCATATGCTAAGAAGTTAGAGGTTTGCTTAGAGCCTATGAGATAGGGATTCACTACGACACTACCCTCCGGGGAAGTGATATTATCTACGCACTGTCTGCAAATAGTACCCCTATGAATTTCTAATAGGGAGCTATTCGTCGACCTCATTGTGATCGACATGCATGACTATGATATGATTCTTGGGATGGATTTCCTAAGCAAGTACAATGCATCTATAGAATGCCGAAAATGAAAGGTGATCTTCCAACCAGAAGGTGATCGGAAGTTCATTTATGTTGGCGAGTCCAGAAAGAAACCCCACATGTTTTTATCGACCATGAAAGCAAGGAAGTTATTAACAAGTGGCTGCATGGGCTATCTAGCTAACATAGTAGACAAAAGCCAAGAAGAAAAGATAAGAATTGATGATGTACCTATAGTGCATGAATATGTAGATGTGTTTCCTGATGATCTGACGAGTCTACCGCCAGAAAAAGAAGTTGAAGTCGAGATTGAGCTCGCTCCTGGCACCGATCCAATCTCTAAAGTGCTTTACAGAATGGCCCTGGCAGAGTTAAAAGAGCTTCACACGCAACTAAAGGAGCTACTCGACAAAGGTTTCATCAGGCCAAGTCACTCACCATGGGGAGCTCCAGTCTTGTTTGTAAAGAAGAAGGATGGCACTATGAGACTCTGCATTGACTACAGAGAGCTGAACAAGGTGACGATCAAGAATAAGTATCTGTTGCCTCGAATCGATGATTTCTTTGATCAGCTTAAGGGTGCATCGGTGTTCTCAAAGATTGATCTACAATTAGTATATCACCAGTTGAAGGTTAAAAAAGGAGATATCCCCAAGATTGCTTTCAGGTCGAGGTATGGTCACCATGAATTTGTGGTTATGCCCTTCAGTTTGACGAATGCATCGGCTGCCTTTATAGATTTGATGAACCGGGTATTCAAGGATTTCCTTGATAAATTTGTTGTTGTATTTATCGATGATATTCTTGTCTATTCTAAGAATCAAGAAGAACATGAGGAGCATTTAAGGATTGTGCTGGAGACTTTAAGAAGACACCAGTTATATGCAAAGTTCTCTAAATGCGAATTTTGGCTTGATAAATTGTCATTCTTGGAGCATGTTATTTCAAAGGAAGGGATTATGGTTGACCCTACTAAAGTAGAAGCTGTTCTTAATTGGAAGCAACCGAAATAAGGAGCTTGTTGTGTTTAGCATGTTATTATCGGAGATTTGTAGAAGATTTCTCCAAGATAGCAGCTCCACTCACGAACTTGACTCGTAAAGGAAAGAAGCATGAATGGACAGATGCATGCGAGAAAAGTTTTCAAGAACTAAAGAAGAGGTTAACGACAACTCCAGTATTGGCTATTCCTGAAAGAAATGATAGGTTTGTAATTTATAGTGATACATCCAAGATGGGCCTCGGAGCTGTATTAATGCAAAATGGAAGGGTGATTGCTTATGCATCAAGACAACTGAAAGATTATGAAAAGAGCTATCCTACTCATGACCTCGAGTTAGCAGTAGTCGTTTTTGCATTGAAGATATGGAGACACTATTTGTATGAGGTCCAATGTAAAACCTTCACTGATCATCAAAGTTTGAAGTACTTTTTCACGCAAAGAGACCTGAACATGAGACAACGAAGATGGCTAGAGTTGGTGAATGACTATGATTGTGAAATCCTTTATCATCCTAAAAAAGCTAACCGAGTGGCTGATGCTCTAAGTAGGAAGTCAGTTGCCAAGTTGATGTCAATGCAAGCAATGTCTCAACCTTTAAGAAAGGAAATTCTGGACTTCGGTTTGAAACTTATAGCAGGCCAGCTATCAATACTGTCTCTTGCTCCGACGATGTATGATGAAATTCAGAGAAAACAAGATGAAGATGTAAGTCTTTTAAGGATTAAGCAAGAAAAGAAAGAAGAAAAATGTCAAGAGTTTCGTATTGCGGATGACGGAACTCTGTACCTCAAGGACCGCTTATGTATTCCCAATGTTGATGACTTAAGGGAAAGGATCTTGGTAGAAATTCATGACACTCCTTACTCTATTCATCCAGGTGCAACAAAGATGTACAATGATCTAAGGGGTAACTTCTGATGGTTTGGAATGAAACGTGATGTTGTAAGGTATGTGAAGAAGTGTATGACATGTCAATAAGTAAAGGCTAAACACCAGAGACCTGGTGGTGAACTACAGTCTATCCAAATACCGGAATGAAAATGGAAGGATATAACAATGGATTTCATTACCGGTTTGCCCAGAACTACGAACGGTTATGATGCAATTTGGGTAGTTCTGGATCGACTAACTAAGACGGCGCATTTCATTCCTATCAAGATCACTTACTCTATGGAACAGTTAGCAGAACTCTATGTTAAGGAGATTGTACGACTTCATGGAATTCCCAAGTCAATCATCTCAGATTGTGATGGCAGGTTCACATCTAAGTTTTGGAAGAGTGTACAGACTGCAATGGGAACCAGGCTACATTTTAGTACGGCTTTTCATCCTCAGACAAACGGCCAAACGAAGAGGACGGACTTAATTTTAGAGGATATGCTACGGGCTTGTTCTCTCGATTTTAAGACCAGCTGGTGTAAAATGTTGTCGTTAGCAGAATTTGCTTACAACAACAGCTTTCAGGCGACAATTGGAATGGCACCTTATGAAGCGCTGTATGGACGAAAATGCAGGTCGCCTATATGTTGGCATGAAGCTGGTGAAAAGAAGATGATGGAAAGCGTCGATGCTGAAAGAACTGATTTTGTTAATGAAACTTCTAAGATGATAAAGTTGATAAGAAGAAGAATAGAGACCACTCAAAGCCATTAGAAGAGTTATGCTGACAAGAGAAGAAGACCCTTAGAGTTCGCCGTAGGCGAGTATGTGTTTTTAAAAGTTGCACCAATGAAAGGAGTTATGAGGTTTGGAAAGAAAAGCAAGTTAAGCCCAAGATTCATTGGTCCATTTGAAATCATGAAGCGAATAGGCAAAGTAGCTTATCAGCTGAAGTTGCCCTCAGAAATGTCCGCAATGCATGATGTATTTCATGTCTTCATGCTTAAGAAGTATTGCCCGGACCCTATGCATATGATTGAGCCACAAGTGATCGAGATACGAGAAGACTTAAGTTATGAAGAAAAGCCAATGAAGATACTCGATTAGAAAACCAAGACCTTGAGGAATAAAGAAATTCCATTGGTCAAGGTGTTATGGCAAAATCATCAAGTTGAAGAAGCCACATGGGAACGAGAAGATGACATGAGAACTATGTATCCGCAATTGTTCTAAGTTTCGAGGATGAAACTTTTATAAGGTGGGGAGAATCGTAACATCCACCTATTTTTATGTAACAGATCACGTTAAGTTAGTAACAACGTTAAGGGAGTTTTATTAATAATTTATGTTATATGTTATGAAATATGATTTTAATGTTACTAACTTTTATGTCAAGTTTTATGACAGGTGACGACCGCATGGAATTGTTGTGCTCAAGAGTTCATGATTATTTTAATGTATGTTTAATTATGATGCAATGATGAATTGAATGTTTTAATGTAGGCCATTTAAAGACAGTTCGGCAGGCCGAAAAGGACTGCGAAGATCGGCAGGCCGATGGGAACCATCGGCAGGCTGAACTTGGTGGAACCGGCAGGCCGAACACAGCTGACGAGCAGTCAATAGAAATCTCTCTAAATTTATGGTTGAGATAATTACGTTAAATGAGTTATTTATTGTGATTAATTGGCATAATAATGGAATAATTTTATCAGTTAAGGAAATAAAAGGTTTGACTTCGCATTGATTTGTATTATTTTAAATGGTTTCCTATTTTTAGAGGGCAAAAATATGGCAAGTAAGACTAAAGTTTTGACTTTCCCTCTTTTCTCTCCTTCCTCCATGCTAATTGCTATTAATTAGTCAGAAAATTCTGACTTAATGGAGGGTATTGAATTTTCATCAATTATGCTCATTACGTTAAAAATTTTTAACGTTCTTTTTCATATTTTTCTCTCATCCTCTCACGCCTTCTCTCTCAATTTCTGAGACGCTTTTTCTGTCTTTCTCTCTTCCTCTTCTCTTCTCCACGAATTCCATTCCTTTTCTCTCAAAAATTCTCTGCAAGTATTGAAAGAAAATTTATATTTTGTTGGCTGAATTCAAGGATTTTGAGAAGAAATTTTAAGGTAAGGACTCAGCTTTTTCTGGTGTTTTTTAAAATAATTTCTCCTCCTCAATTCGTCTACAATATCTTTCTCTAGGTATTGTATTTTGCTCTGAGTTTTTAATATGATGTTCATGTATGTATTATGTGATGTTTCTCCAAGTTTCAAGTCATTTCGGTGTTTCTATGAAAAATATGAATTTTCTATTCTCTACCCCTCATAGAAAAATATTGCTGTTTAATTTTGATGCATGAAAAATGTCATGTTTATTCAAGGGGTAAATGAATGATGTTTTTCATGAAAGTTGACAAGAATGTGCATATATATGTTATGATGAGTGTATTTTATGTTATGAAAATTTTATGAGATTACGTTAAGAAAACCGTTTTAACAATGATATTTTTGGATTTTTGATTTATGAAATGTTTTATATGTTTAAATGATTTTTATTGATGATGAAATGATTCTATAATATTGAAATGCATGATAATAAGATATTTGTATGAATTTGAAAATGTATGTATTTTAATTATTAGAAAACATTTTTAAAAGATATTCATGTTTGTAATGTATGAGATGTTTTGATGATAATACTAAAGGAAGCATGTTATGAATAAGGTATATTTGATGATAATTTTATGTTTTCACAATGATGGTTATGAATTATGTTTGTAATATGAGATGAACGTAAATATGAATGTTATATGAATGGATGATTTACGAAATGATAAGAAGTATTAATTTTATTATATTTTTAAATGGATAAATGTCATGAGCACTCAAAGGAATGAGCACATCGAGACCGCGGTGTCGTCACCAAAGCATATTAAGGTTAAGTAAGCTAGCTTTAAGGTAAGTACATTCTGACCTGCAACATGACACGTTTTACAAGGTTTGATGTTATGTGCACAATGATATTCATGATGATTTTATGGTTGTTTTCCCTAAAGGATTTCTTATGAAAGATTTTCATGATTTAAAGTTATGCATGTATGATGATGACATGTTTCAAAGCATGAAATTATGTATATATACGTATCACCCAATAAGTGTTGCACACCAATGTTATGAAATGATATGTTATGATGTCATGTTTGGTTTGGGATTAGCTACCCTTCTCCTCTCATGACGACGCGCCTACAATGATGTTTATGGTGCAACACTTGGGCCCTTAAGATAAAAAGGAATAAGTTTTAATATGGTCAATGTAATGAAAGATATGTTTCTATGAAATTGTGCTTAAGGCACTTTTATGGTATGATTATGAAGATGATGATGTATATGAAATGTTTTTAAATTGTGAGAATTGTATGTACTTACTAAGCATTAGCTTATTCAAGTTTATGTCATGTTGCAGATAAGGATAAGAAAATCATGGACTAGGCGGAGGGCATGGGAAAGCGTGTAAGCATTAAGCATGATGAATTGTAACCGAAAACACCAAGAAGAATGTTTTATGTTTTAAATCAAGTTTTATATTTTGAATATATTTTTATGTTAAGTTTTAAGAATACTTAAACTATGATTTTATGTTTGATTTTATCATTTTTAAGTACTTTGATCTTCCGCATTTTTATGAAAAGTTAGTTTTGTTTTAAAAATTAAGTTTTCTCAAGGATTTTTGGCTCGGTCGGCCTGCCGATGTTTGAAAGTTCGGCTTGCCGATTGCGTTTTCGGCCTGCTGAACGTTGATGAGTTTTTAAGCCTGATTTGCAAAGCCTCTACCGGCCTGCCGGTTGAGGAACTCCGGCTTGCCGAAGTCCCAAGTTTGGCTTGCCGAACTGTGGGAGTAAGTAATTTTTAAATGATGTGACGATTAATGAGATATGATGTGATGTTTTTATAAGTTATAATTTTACAGCTTGGTATATCTATTCTATTAAAATAAGTTTATGATTTCTATGAAAGATTTTCATGATTTTAAGTTATGCATGATGATTATGGCGTGTTTCAAAGTATGAAAATTATGTATATATGTATCACCTAATAAGTGTTGCACACCAATGTTATGAAATGAAATGTTATGATGTCATGTTTGGTTTTGGATTAGCTACCCTTCTCCTCTCATGACGATGCGCCTATGATGATGTTTATGGTGCAAAACTTGGCCCCTTAAGATAAAATGGAATAATTTTTTAAATGATGAACGCAATGAAAGATATGTTCTATGAAATTGTGCTTAAGGCACTTTTATGATATGATGACAATGATGATGATGATGATGTTTATGAAATGTTTTAATTTATGATAATTATATGAACTTACTAAGCATTAGCTTAATCATGTTCTATGTCATGTTGCAGATAAGGGTAAGAAAGTCATGGATTAGGCAGAGGACATGGAAAGGCGTGTGAGCACTAAGCACGATGAATTGTAACCAGAAGCACGCCAAGAAGAACGTTTTTATGTTTTTAATCAAGTTATATATTTTGAACATATTTTTTTATGTTAAGTTTTAAGAATACTTAAACTATGGTTTTATAAGTTATTTTATCATTTTAATGAATTTTGATCTTCCGCATTTTTTATGAAAGTTGGTTTG